>JARYGA010022603.1:0-86347 GCA_030545235.1 Helianthus tuberosus | reverse complement strand
AATTTGTCCTCCAACTTTTGGCGCTCGTGGGGAGGGCAAAACTCTTCCAATATGACGTCCTTCAACTCATCCCACATCAGACCATAAGCTGCATCGTTTCCATGTTTGTTTCTTTCAGCCGTTCACCAATCTAGCGCTCAGGATTGGAAGACGCCGGTAGCATTCAGAGTGCGAAGATCTTCAGGACAGCCACTCTGGCGCAGGGTGACCTCGATCGAATCAAACCATTGAAATAAGGCCGTAGGACCATCTTCGCCAGTAAATTATTTCGGTCCGCAAGCTTTAAACTGCTTGAAGCTAAAAGCAGCGTTAGGGGTTTCAGTCCTGGACTCTTCAGAAGATTTGCTCACATTTTCGTATAGTTCACTGACGTTTTGAGGAACAACTTTCTCCATTTTCTTAGCAACCATAGCGGTGAGGCGTTTATCTGCTTGCTTTCGACGAGCAGCTTGAGTAGCGCGAGATTCAGATGACGACATTGTCTGCAACATACATCGCCACAGGACTCAACACAAATTTCGATTATTCCTAGTATAGTCTAGCGATTACTATAAAGCTCAGGAACACGTATCCACATAAACACAGTATCAAATAGGCACATAAACACTTAAGCACATAATCACGTAGAGCACGGAAACGCATAAGCACGTAAGGCACAAAAGCACATGAGGCAGTCAGAATACATAAACCTAACTATATGTTGCACGTATTCCCTATATTTCGCAGTGCGTATAGCGATTAATTATAGCGATTGCGAGTATCGAGCAGCGATTGCGAACAATGACCAGCGATTTGTGGGCGATCGTGTAGTGTGAGTTGTGCGTGTTGATCGAAATAAACAGCGAAAATGAATAAACCACCAAAATCGAAACATATAATTACAATAAACACATAAATTCCACATACAATCGAAAAATATCAGAGTCAGCACTTGCGGGCTCAGAATAAAAACACCTAGAAATCGAGAGTAGATTGTCTCGGGTGTGATAGACGTCGACTTCCCAAAGTGATTCGACTATTCACAAGGACTTTTGGTGCACACTTTGGCTTTCGGGACTGCGCTCTCGCCTCGAATTTGGGCGAATGGCACACATCCTTCCAGTTTGGTGTGACTTCAAGTCGTTGGAGTTCGTCGAGCCTTTGGTGAGAGTTTTGTAAAACCACATTAGGGAGTGGAACGAGTCATCAAGGTTCGGGTTTCACCCCTAACTTAGTGACTACATTCCTGTTTTGTATGGTAAACCATGAGATAGATAAGGAGATTTGTGTCGAAGTGGGGATTCACTCCTAATTCAATGCAACTTTCTTGTTTTATAGTAAAAAGAGCAATTCGAACGAGTAATCTGGTCGAGAGTTTGCGGTTTTTCACACCTAATCTTAACCAGATCATTCGTTTGTGTGTGTAATCAACCTTAGGAAATGTTGATCTTGCGCGGAACTGTAGTATGTGATGTTCGCGCAAGTATATAGTGTACAACGAGTTTGAGCGAGAAATAACGAGTAAGCTCGTACAAACCCCTACCGGGTATGCACAAGTCGGTATGTTGGTACTTAGACTATAGACTAGGTCGTTCTAAGACATCAACCCGGACTAGGTCGAGTCTTGCCTAATTCCCTATAGTTATGGCTCTGATACCAATCTGTCACACCCCAACCGATGGCGGAAACATCAGGGCGCGACACTGAGCGAAACAGATTGTCCATAAGTATCCATAACAACTATTAATTACAAGATATTTAAAACGTCATGTCCCATACCATAACATATCTAAATAAAACAGTTATTACAAATAATTATCTCATAAACAAATACTGATCCGACAACTCAGATTTCAAATAAGATAGTTTGTTTATTTGTTTCTAGACTCTTTCCTAGCCTTGATTTCATCACACAGCAAACAAGGCGTCCTAGCATCTTAAGCACCGGCCACATACGTTAAAGTAAAAGTCAATACACATAGTGTCAAGGTGAGCATACAAGTTTGATAATAGCATAATAGAGTTCAAAATCGTTTACGCATAACCAGCACGTACAACGTGTGAAATGAAACACGTAAGTTATCGACACGATCCTATCAATACCAATGACTGCGGGTTGACTGCATAATGCAGTTCGTAACACATATTCACCACTGCGAATCATGTGATTAATAGTCCTTAACAACCCCTGAGTGAACAGGTGCTGAGTCCAAACTATAGTACTATCGTTGCTAAGGCAGGTAGACAGCAATCTATGTGTAAACATAACAAACAAGCATTTATCGAATCACGTATATCATGCGGTAGCGGTTAGCGTTAATGTATTGCGTAGTATGTTCGATGTGATTTAGAATAAGTAACGTATGTAACACCCAAAAGTGCATAAAGCAAAAAGGGTTCGAGTATACTCACAGTGATAGAGTTAATGGATTGAAGGGAGCGCTAGAGCGAGTTTAGCCTGATCAGAACTATAGCATAAATGATAAGCTGCACGTAAAACGATGCAAGTATACCAAGGATCGGATGGCAATCCAATCGGATGGCAATCCGATCGGATGGCCAGTCGATCGGGTGGCAACCCGTTCGGATAATCATTCGATCTGATGGCCATTCGATTGGATTGTCACCTCGTTTGGTGAGGATGTGTTTGTGTATTGATGATGTTGAATGCATATTTGTGTTATACATGGTGTGTAGACCTAGCTCTATATAACCTCCGGAAGTATAGAAAATGCCTAAGAAATCGAGAAATGGCAGGTATAACACCCGAAAACTGAATTTAGTGGCAGTAGACTTTGTTTTAGCATAACTGTTAGCGTGGGTATTGTTAAACCTTGAAAATTTTACAGGCTAACCATATATGATAAAAACAAGGTCTCTGCGAATATTTGGTATTTTTTGCCATTCTGAGAATATTTGGTGAATTTATTGGTGTTTAATAGCGTTATTGCGATAAAACTATCGAACGGACTCAATAAATCATCAAATTTTGTAGAGAGGTTGTTTATGGCATGAAACTGATATACCAAAAGATTCGGGGTCCATTGGCTGACCCTAGGTATACAACCGAAAACGCTTTTTAGAAAATTTATTTCAACCTGAAAATTTTACAGCAAGTTTATGAGCATATAGGAACACTTTAGTATCAATTTTAGAATTTTTGAAAGTCGGATGTAATTATTCCCCAATTTTTTGGTTAAACGGCTAATTAAAACAAAATTATTAATTATAATAAATAGATTAATAATTTTTGGATAATATACATGTTAATAAGGCTTTGTATAAAAATTCCTAGATTTTTATTCAATTTGCATGATTACTTATGAAATTGGAAATTTAAATATATTATTTTAATAAGAAACTAGCATTTTAATCGTTTAACAAACCTGCCAGGACTTATGAGCTGGTCGATGGCTTATTTGACGATAATTGAAAGTCCGAGTAATTCCAAACTGTTCTAGGGTAATTGGGGAGCATTACACGCTAGTTTTGGGAGTCCCCAAACGGCGAAAACGAAAACTGCGATTTAAACGAACTAGACACTGGTAACGCCCAAAGTTTCTTTATAAAACAAATCATTTTATATTAGTTAACACATTGGAACATCATAAATAATCATGCATATCCCAAACGCCTAAAACGAACAACCGTGATTGGCACGTAAAACGGTGGACGGAAGGCAAACGTGAATTTGACACTAATACAATACCCATCACCATACTTTTAGGCTATGCATCCATTATCGGATAGAGATTCATATCCAAGCTTGGTATATAACGATTACCGATCCGTACACTGTTTTTCGGTAATTAACCAAACATTAACTAATACTAGGATCAGAGTAGTGTACGAACATACGTCTATATTGTGCTTGCTTTCTGTGTGCATAACTATCAGGTGAGTTTCATTACTCTTTTTTACAAATTGTTTTACTCGGGGTGAATTGCATGTTACATACGTACATACTTGCACATGAAAACGTGATTAGATGTGAATTATCTGAGTTAACACTAGCATACGAAAAGTACCCACAAACCTAAGTGATTAACCGTAGGCCGGTGAATGTGTAAATAGTACTATTGGTTTGACAAACCCAATTGCGATGGCACGGAACGCCATGGGATACAAACCCAATTGCGATGGCACGGAACGCCATGGGATACACCGCAATTGCACATGTTCATACATTGGCTATGGGGTGTTAATGATAGCTACACAGGGGAAGTGACGTGGTGGATGTAGACCACGAGATTGAGAATGTATAATTGAGGACTCACTTGTGGGCTTAGTATAATTACATCATATGTGCTAAACTCGATTTGCGTATACTCTGATTTGATACAAACAAAACTCATGAAACTCGCCAACTATTTGTAGTTGATCGTTTAAATTTGGTAAACATGATTTTCAGGTAACCTGGAACTTGTGTGATACCTACATTTACTGTTTCAAGTTTTGCTTTATAGATAAATACATTATAAAAGCATGTTGATTAGAAGATTAATGTAGTTCACGAGAATATAATGTTGTAGCATACATGTCGTATGTAATCAACAATGTAATTTGACGTACAATTCAATGACAATATAGTATCTTTATAAACAATGTGTTTGTACCTTTATAAACAACATGTTTGTACTAGAGGTATCTGTTGCATCCCCTTTTTACTTCTGCCGCTAGTCGGGGTGTAACAAACTACCTCTAAACAAGTCCCAATATCACAATCATACAATAGAAAATCAAAGGTTGTGATCGAACCATCTAAATTGAAATGGGAAAATAATGTTTTAACATAGAAATCTTGTTTAAACGTATACCAATGTTATCAGTCTCAATAAATAGTTTGATATTTGAAATTTTGATCTTTGGCGCCTAGCTGCTCTTTCATCTAGTCACAAAAAAAGAATGAAAAATACACTTATAAGGAATCATATAACTTGATTGGGAGAGCTAACATTGAACAAATGAATAGTGCAGTCAACATAATTATTTGCTGCTGAGTAACTAACTCTAATCGTGAGAAATAACATGTTCTACAAAATGCGGATATGCTATATCCAACTGGATTAAAGAGTGAGAATTGGGTAATCAAACACGAAGGATCATAGATGCTTTTCAAACTTTCCCTTATTAAACTATTTCATGTATTGGTTCAAAACTAATAAGTAAAAGTTTTGTGAAAGTTAGGATCTCCCGGTAAGAGTGTATTTGGGATTACGTTTTGAAATGATTATTGCGTTTGTAAAACATAAATAATCTAAAAAAGTGTTTGGATGAAAAAATGATTATCTGCCTCCAAAACGCAGTTTTGAGAAGCATGTACTTACATGCTTTTTCAAAACGCAGTTTTGAAAACGCAAAATCTATTTTGAAAACGCATAATCTATTTTGAAAACGCAACACCAAACACCCCCTAACTCTCCTCCTTCAAGTTCAAATCATCGACTTTAACCATATGTTTTCATGAAACACATATGCAGCATGTCAAAAAATTGAAATGGTATAATTTATTTCAACGACTAATGCTCAATTACAAGAGAAAAATAAGAAATAAGAAACAGAACTGGATATATAATAGAATACAGAGACTTGATTGCAAGACTAGGTTGAGACCACCGATTGATAATCGGACCATAGAGACGACCACCTATTAATACACGAACATAAGGGGCGTAGCACTCTTTCTTGTGAGAAATTAGGAACTGAACCTACAACGGGCGGCCATCATTTTAGGGACCATCGTAGAAATCAGCAGCTGGATAAAGGAGAAAAAGAAGGAAAGATCCAAAAAAGATTGAGGCATCTTCTGCAAGGATGGGAACAAATGGAATTGTCATGGAGCCAAAAATAAAGTCCACATACTTGGAATTAGAGAGCCCAAACATTAGAAGCCCACCTGCATAAAACAAAATAATCAAATAACTAGAGGATAATATGGATATGGATTATAAATTAACAGTATATTTTAACACCCCCCCCCCCCTCAATTTGATAATCCAAACA
Source organism: Helianthus tuberosus (assembly GCA_030545235.1). Classification (NCBI taxonomy): domain Eukaryota; kingdom Viridiplantae; phylum Streptophyta; class Magnoliopsida; order Asterales; family Asteraceae; genus Helianthus; species Helianthus tuberosus. The sequence continues at coordinate 80,365 of JARYGA010022603.1, read as the reverse complement.
TGTCATACATTCTAAGTTTCTTGGTTAAAAAATCATGTTGGTGCACAAGAAGACCTTTTGTAAGTATATCAGATGGTTGGTTGTCTGAATGAATTGGTATGGTTTCAATTACCCCAGCTGAGATTTTGTCCCGAAGGAAGAAGAGATCTATTTCAAAGTGTTTGGTTCGGTCATGAAAAACGGGATTTCCTGCTATAGATATAGTGGCATCATTATCACAGAAAAGTTCTATTGGCAATGTTACACTTACATGTAACTCCTTTAAAACATTGATTAACCATGATAATTCACATGTGGCAGCACACATAGCTCTATACTCAGCTTCAGCAGAGGACCTTGACACAGTCCCTTGCTTCTTACTTTTCCAAGAGACCAAAGAGTTACCCAAAAAAAATACAAAATCCAGTAACAGGTCTTCTAGAATCTAAACACTTTCCCCAATCAGAGTCAGCAAATGCAGTTAGGTGAAAAGAAGTACCTTTGCTCAATAGAATGCCCTTACCTGGAGATTTTTTTAAGATACTGAAGCACTCGTAGAGCTAATTGCATGTGAGAATTAGTAGGTTTACGCATAAATTGACTTAAGAACTGAATGAATATGATATGTCAGGACGAGTATGAGACAGGCATATAAGTTTTCCGATTAACTTTTGAAAGCCAGTTATATTTTCTAAAACAGTTTCATCCTTTTTGCAATAAGAGGAAATAAGATGACTTTCTTCTATAGGTGTATTAACTGGTTTACACTTAGTTAATCCAAATTCAGCAAGAGGATCAACACAATATTTTCTTTGTGAAAGACACACACCATGTTCAGACCGCACAACCTCTATTCCAAGAAAATATTTCAACAAGCCCAAATCCTTAATAAGAAATTTAGATTGCAATTTTTTTTTTTTTTGACATTTTCTAATTCCAAAGGATTGTTACCAGTAATGACAATATCATCCACATAAACAAGTAAAACAATTAAGTCAGATTTAGTGGACTTAACAAACAAGGAGTAATCACTTTTGCTTTGCTTAAAGCCTAATTCTAACAAGACACCAACTAATTTTTCATTCCACATTCTAGGAGCTTGTTTCAAACCATATAAGGACTTTGACAACTTACATACTTTTGACTGATTTTGTGAAAAGTATCCTTCTGGCAAACTTATGTAAACATCTTCATGCAAATCACCATATAAGAAGGCATCGCTTATGTCAAGTTGATATAAGGGCCAATCTTTTTCAACGGCTAGACTAATAACACATCTTACAGTCACCATTTTTACAACCGGAGAAAATGTTTCATCAAAATCGATTCCATCTCTTTGATTATAACCTTTCGCAACTAGCCTAGCCTTATATCTTTCTATTTCACCTGTTGACTTGTACTTGATCTTATAAACCCATTTGCAACCAATAGTCTTCCGACCTGTTAGAAGATCAACAAGTTCCCAAGTTTTATTTCGATTAAGAGCTTCCATTTCTTCGTTCATAGCATTAACCCAATTAACATTAGAAATAGCCTCTTTAAAACTTTTTGGTTCAATACTTTTATTTAAAACAGTGGCAAAACACAAGTTTTCTGAAGATAATTTAGGGTAGTTAATAATCTTTTCTAAGCCATATTTTACTTTCCCTTCAATAACATAATCTTCACGTCTCCGGCTCGTCCACTCGTCCCACACCGCCCCCCTCCCCCCGTCACGTCGCAAACGGCGGAAATATGCCGGTGAAGACGAGCCTACAAAGGTTTGTTCTCTCTCTATCTCTTCAATTATATATTGGTTTTTCAATTAAAGTGGGTAGTCCTCCACACCCTTGGATAGTCCCCAAAGGGATGATCCTCCACCTAATGTGACGTGGCGCCTACGTGACGGATAGTCCCTAGAGGGACTACCCAAACCACACCTCATGGTCTAAGAACATGTATAGGGTTTTTTTTTTTTCTTTTTTCATTTTTAATCCAAAACTTTTATTCTTTTACAATTTAGACTCTTTCTTTTTTTTTTTACTTTTTTAACCTAAAGTTTTTCATCTTTTGCAATTTAACCCCAACTCTTTTTTATTTTCAATTTTGGTCCATCATACTTTTCATCTTTCCTAAGTTTTTCGTTTCGTTCTAAATTGTGTGCGTTAACGCACCGCAACGTGCGTTTGGGGTTCAACATTTTTTAGTATATTTTTTCCGTTTGACTGGCCCGTCGTAAAACATCTATTTTTCTTCGTTTGACAAGTTCGTCGCAACGCATGAGTCCTGGATTGACTAAGTTATTTTTTTATATTTTATGTTTCGATTTAATTTATCTGCAACGAGCGTGTGTGATTCAAAGATTTTACGTCTGCTTTTCGCCCGGCGTTATTTTTTTTGTTTTTATTTATTTTGTTTTTACGAGTTTTTCTGATGTTGGTGGTCGCTGACAGTGGTATAGCGTTGGTAGTACTTTGCATAGTTTTACGACAACCACTGCAACGCATGAGCTTAATAATAGTATATAATAATAAGCTCAAAATATACAAAATTAATTCACACTTTCACCCAAGATTAATTTTTGTGTATAGTTTCATTTTTTACATTTTTAACCATTTTATAATATTTTGAATTGAGAATATTTCGCAGCAATTTATGTTGAAATAATTAAATTACTTAGCATTTTAAAAAATAACAAATAAATGAAACTAGGGTTAACATCCGCACGTTTTGCGGCGCGGGTACATCGTAAATATTGAATGGATTAGTCCAAACATTATATGATGCATTAACCATATGAAAACACACATTTCGACGTATCCAGATGAACTCAGTGTAACCTGTATAAGCATTGTAATTGGATCAAACGTAAAGTAAATGGAATTCATATCGAACGATCAAAACGTATTATATGTGACCCAACTTATACAAAGAAAACGTAACGGGTACGAAGGAAAATATGCACATGTAATCGATAGGGATTAGTTTGAGCTTTCTAAAAAAGGGGAGAAAAAGAAACCATAATTTGACTCCACTCGGTTCGAAACAAACTTTACGAAACATACATAAAATAAACACGAAAACATATTATATTTGACCTGAATTATTTCCCAAAAAAGTTTACGTCGAAACGTAGAACAACTTGAATTTATACGAAAACGTACATAGAAATATGAATGTAAAAATGGTTTCTTTAAACGAAAACATATTATATTTGACATGACTCGTATATAAAAAAGTTTACGTTTGAATGTAGAAGAAATCATATTTATACATACCCGTACATAAAATATGCACGTAGAAATAGTTTTTAAGTAAAGGAAGTATAGGGGTAAACCGAAACAAAAAATTAGTAAAAATTTAATAGGTTAAAAATTTTCGTAAAACCGTGTCAAGTAGCACCAATGCCACAACCACATCGACTCTCAACATCGTAAAAATAAAATAGATAAAATGGTAAAAATTATACTGAACGAAAAGCAGACTAAAATCGTTGAACCACGCACACCCGTTACAGTGTCTTAATGCGAAGAAATTAACCAGAAACGTAAAACGTAGAAAATAATAACTTAGTCGATCAACGACCCCCCGTTGCGGCGAACTTTTCAAAAGGGGAAAAATGGACGCGTTGCGACGGGTCTGTCAAATATGAAAAAATAGAGCAAAACGTTGAACTTCACATGCACGCTACGACATGTTAACTCGCAAAATTTAGAACAAAACGTAAAACGAAAAACTTGCGAAAGATAAAAAAGTATGGGGAACGAAAGTTGTAAATAATAAAGTGTTGTGTTAAATTATAAAAGATAGAAAACTTTAGGTTAAAAGTAAAAAAAAAATGCAAAGGGGTTAAAATGTAAAATATGAAATGTTTAGGTTAAAAGTGAAAAATGAAAGTTTTTTTTTTTTTGAAACACTCCCCAAGCACAAGGTATAAGTTATGATGCACATATAACTTGCTTGTTTGTATATGGAATAATTAGTGATAACTCACAAAGCCAAAAGTTTGTCCAATAAAACAAATAAAAAATAATAACTGAGGGGTTAGTTGTTCCTTGTTTTTGATAAAATAAATGAATATATCATCCATAGTTAAATTGAGTTAAGTTAACGTATAAAGTGTTTTATCGTATAAAACGTACGAAAGACATGAAAAAAAAAATGCAGTGACATTTTCGTAATTATTTGCTCGTAGGGTAATTATCAAAATAACTCTACAAAAAATCTTGTAGGATAATTTTGATCTTGTAAGGTGATTTTATAAATGTGCTTGTAGGGTAATTATCAGAATTACTCTACAAGTGTATCAAAATTACCCTACTAGTTTATCAAACAACATAACATACAATTCAAAATTACCCTCTAAGATAATTTGTAGAGTAATTATGATACTCTACAAGATTACCATACAAGATAAAAATTAGTTTACAAGATCATTTGTAGAGTAATTATGATACTCTACAAAATTACCCTACAAAGATCAAAATTATCATACAAGATAGTTTTACAAAATTACCTTACAAGATCATTTGTAGAGTAATTTTAAGAATTACGAAAACATCACCGCGTTTTTTCAGCAAAACCTTTAGTTAGTATGTTTTGTACGTTAAAGTATTTGTATTTGATCTTTAGTCTAGTTAATTATAGGGATATTCATAAATCATTTAAAAGCAATAAAAATCAACTAAACGGAAGTAAATCAGGAGGCTTGAAGCAATATCATATCACTATCATAATCCTCATCATAATTATTATTTTAATTATTATAAAACAAACTCGATTTATCATGAAAAATTAAAAAAAAACAATAAGAATAATATTAATAGATATATCATTTGATATTATATTTATCTTATTGTTTCATTATCTAATAATCTTGCAACTCAATTTGAGTTCGAGTGTATATCGATTTAGGATACCAACTATGCAGTACTTATATATAGCATAGAGCTAATAACAATTAATCATTCAATTGAAGTCGAAATAGCATTACCACGTACAATTCTTTATTCATTGTATTAGTTTTGAGAATGGATCTATCGACTGAAGAATGGCCTTTGCTTTCAAGGCACGTTGGAAGTAAGCGAAGATTGGTTGGAAAACAAGTGTATGCAACTAAGCAAGTGACTTGCGAAGGATTTGTAATCAAAAAGTCGGCTGCAGTTGATGATATGGTTCGAGTTGAAAGTGAGCCATTGGCTGCAGGTAGTGATATGGTTCATGTTGAAAGAAAGCCGGTAGCTGTGGTTGAAGGGTGTGGAGTTAAAGAGTTGGGGGCAGTTGGGGATACGGTTCATGTTGGAAGTGCTCCAGTGGCTAGCGGTGGAGCAGGGCGAGAAGATCATCAACAAAATGTTAATGGAGAAAAGCGATTTGGCAGAGCGTATGTTATACGCCAGTGACAACTACAACGACAAGTTCAACAAGGTGGTGGTACGACCCTCAACCGTGATGTTCCAATGGTTCCTGATGTTACAGTCTGGACGTGCCTTTTCGAGATTGTGCGGTCAAAGAAAACCAGGAAGACATGATACTTTAGAGTGTCTTCCATTATTGTTATGTTCAATGTTGTTGAATTATTGTTATGCATGGAGTTGAGTAAATTTTACCACATTTTTACCACAATTAACATGATACTTTGTAGTTTCTTCGGTTGTTCTTTGGTGTTGAATTATTATTATTATTATTACTGTTACTGTTACTATTATTATTCACCACCACCGCCGCCGCCAATTTGGGGAAAACCTGGTAACCCATTCGCTCGTAGGCACGCCGGTGAAATTACCAGTGAAACATGTTTGGCTCAAGGATCGAACACATGTTTCTCTGGATCTCCTATCATTGTCCACTAGTGGCTCACTCTACACCAAGTGGAAGTTGAACCTGCATCTCTCAAGAGAAATGATATTATGTAAAAGTATTCTTTTTTTTCTAATCATAATCAACTCAGTTAACTATTTATATAAATGTTTTTTAAAATACACAATAATTGATTTTCGGGACAACTCAGTTTGCCCCGACAAGTTTTGATGATACTAAAAATGTAAAAAGACTTGTTACACAACTCTTCTAACATGGCTCTACAAGATTTGATTTTTCCCCGTGTCAATGCACCTAGGTTGTTCATGCTGTACATAATTACTCGAGAAGCCTGGCTTAGTTTGTTGCTAATATGGGCCCTAGTGTCTGGCAAATTGCTTTAAAGAAAATTAAAAAAAAGAACGTTTTTGCCACAAGGTGTCACATTTGGTCTTGGTTGGGGGAAGAGTAGAGATATACTCGGCTGCGGATACGGATGATATTCGCAAAGATTGGTCAACTTATGCGGCTACCTCTATTTTTAAGTGAAACCATATTTTAGGTGTTGACGAATGTAATGACAAACATTTTTTTTGTTAACGTTAACATATTTGTAATATACTTGACAAATGATTATGTAATTGGTTGTTTTGGTATATATATATGTGTATTTGTTTTATGGAATAAATTTATTGTTTTTGATATTATATATGTATCCAGGGTAAATTGATAATTTTATAAAAAAAACATTTTTTAAACAATTAAAAACATAACACGCGTAAACGAATGTCATATATACTTGTCATGAACATGTGTCATTAGGCCGGATGGTGTGGGGGCGCCACCCAGGCCAGCTCATCCTCTATAGCGCCCTAAGGCGCTATACATCCACACCGAGGAATTCAAGAGGGGGCGCCATAGGTGAGGCTCCATGGTGGTAATGAGCCATTGTCGCGTGGAACGAGGATGAGTTATGACTTTGTTATCGTTGAACGGTAACTTTAAAAAAAAAAATCCTTTTTTTATAAATTAACCCTATAAATACCCAACATTCCTTACATTTTTTATACCATTCCTTTCACTTTCTCTACACTTTTTATACAATTCTCTACATTTTTTTAAACCATTCTCTACAACGTTTCCCATGGGACCCGAGCAATCCGTTTTGCCAAATTTTGCAAAACAACGAGCAAGAGGACCGGTATCGGCGAGACCCGCGTACGGGTGAGGTTGGATATTATCCAATGCCACCAAGCACCCCAACTTCTCCTCATCCCACCACTACACCGATGCCCAGTTTTTACGGGTATTATTCTCAACCCCCATTTTTTCCCTCAAAACATACCCCAAACCCAAAACATAACCCAAACCGAATCCTTTCCCGAAACCCAAGTCGAACCCTCTTCTAGAAAAAAACGAAGTCATCGAAAGAAGGATGAGTCCGAAAAACGTGCTACTAAGAAGGTCGAATTTTGGTCGCCTAAGGAAGAGTTCGAGTTGGGAAAAGAATGGCTCGACGTATCGGAGGACGAGATTGTTGGTAAATTTTATCTCCGTATAATTTTTTACATACTTTTATAAACATATAGTTTTTAAAATTTATTTTTTAAATCAAGCATATTCTTTTGTAAATACACTTTTTTTATAGTAAACGACCAAGATTTAAAGATATTCTGGAGTTGTATGAGTGAGAAGTTTTTCGCCGCAATGGGTCGTGGCGACTATCGAACGCCCGACTCTTTTTCGACTATCAAACATATATACTAATCTCGTCAATAGTAGTCGAAGAAAAAGTGGTTCGAGCGACGTCGACGTCATGACCCAAGCCCACAACGACTATAGATTGTACCATGGGCATGTTTTTACGTTGGTAACAACATGGGAGCTTCTTCGAAAATCTCCCAAGTGGCATCTTGTACCACTGTTCGACCCAACCCGCCCTAGGTCTAAACGATACAAATCGACATCCACCACCGAACCATCAGGGTCCGATGCTCGTACAATAATAGATCTAAATAACGATGTTGACGAATTTGAAGAGCCAGAAGAGCTGCCTCGACCAACTGGTAGGGATAAAAGTAAGGAAGCGGCACGAGGAAAGTCTTCTTCAACGCCATCGGATGGCCCGTCAAAGTTGAGCGACTTTGAGGGAAGTCTCAACAAAATAATCTCGATTAGGGAAAAAGAACAGCAAATGAGAATGGAGAAACAAATCCAAAAAGACATGGATTTTCTCGCGAGAGATTTGTCAAATCTACCAGAGGAGGACCGAGTCATTTTGGAGGCTCGTAAGGCACAAATTCGGGCAAAATATATGTAGTTTTTTTTTTCTAGTATGTTGTGTTTTTTTTCTAGGACCTTGTGTTTTTTTTAAGAGTAAATTATGTTTTTGGCCCCTGTGGTTATATCATTTTTACTATATTAGCCCAAAATAAGATTTTTTAACATACATGCCCACATGGTCTCTATAACTAACTATTTTTGCCCATGAGTCTAACTCAACCCTAAACCCTGGTTAATTATCAGTCATATGACATGCACATGATGGGTATAATGGTAAATTCTCCTCCCCTTTTAATTACTTTATAAAGAAAAAAACCCTAGCTACTTTATCACTTCTTCTTCTTCGTTTTTTCTTATAAAACCCTAATTTCAGACATTTCAAACATGGTGATCTGCTTATGTTTATACATATGTGGGTTTGATCTGCATATCCTGAGAAAACCCTATACATTACTCGTCTTCACCTTCTTCTAATCTTTCTGCATACCCTCTTATAACTCGCACCCTTTTCACTCGAATCCTCTAGCATTGAAGTGGGTTTTGTTTTTCAATATTCTAAAACAATCCATCGATTTCAATTAAAAACCCCAACTTTGAAGTGGGTTTTTGTTTTACAAGTTTAATTCGCACACAATCAATCAGTTTTGATCAAAACCCTCAACATTGAAGTAGTGGCTTTTTGATATTCAAGATTCTTAAACAATCGATCAATTTCAATAAAAATCTAAACTGTGAAGTGGGTTTCTGTTTTACTCCATCAATTTCCTTCATTCCTCTGCATCTACCTGTTAAATGTTAATTAACATCATGTCTGCCATTCCTCAACATTGAAGTGGGTTTTTGATTTTCAAGATTCTTGCAGTCGATATAGTTCAGGATCAATCAATATCTCAATTAATATCTGAAACCCTAAGATTAAGAATCAAGTAAAAGGGTTTGATTGAGAACGCGGAGATGAGGCATCAGAGGTTTGTGGGGATATTGAATCCACTGGATATTGGTACGGCTATGTTTCTGATGCTTGTGGGGATATTGAAGGTGATGGGTTAGAAGATGATGATGATTGAAACCCATTTGTATAAAAGGTGAACATATAATTAAAGGGTTTTGGGGAAAAACGGAATGCGCTAACAAGATGAGAGAGACGTAAGTTATTACAGTAAAACGAAACTATAAGATTATCAGAGGGTTTTGGGAAAGAAGATGAGAGAGAAGGGGTTTTGATCAATATGTCGTTGGAAATTGGATTGTTACAGAAATCAGGAAGAAGGAGAAGTGATAAATTAGGGTGATACTATTCTCACCCCCCTATTTACTAATTACACCCCCCTATCAAAAACATCATATCCATCAATCATTTACTTTTTGTTTTTAGTCTTTTTGTTGTCTTTTTTTTGTTATATTTTATTGTCTTTTTTATCTTTTTGTTATTATTATTGTTATTATTATTATTATTATTATTATTATTATTATTATTATTAAGCTTATTACTTAAGCCTTAAACTTTTTTTTAACCTTTTTAGTTTTTTTATGCTAGACATCTTTTTATTTTTTTACCTTTTTAGTTTTTTTATGCTAGACAACGAACCGGTCGTTGTACTGGTTTATTGGTCGGACCGGTTGAACCGGATTTACGAACCGAATGCCAATATATAATTTATATAATAACAAATATAGTACGATAATTGGACAGTTTTGGAGTCTTATTTAAAATATTGCCACAAGCTTTGAAAGTCAAAAGAAGATATGGTAATGTTTACACATGCCATAACCATACCTTCCTGAAATTTCCTTTTCTTTTACCAGTTTGTTTTTGTTGACAACTTACACTACAACTTAGACTAGGCATATGGCCTATGAAGAAAAGTAGCTGCTTATTCGAGACTATCTACCAAATAAAATAAATCCTTTCCCTAGTTTCCACGCACAAACAATCAAGCTTGCCCTGCCCACTGGTCTTCTCTGGAAATTTCCGATGAACTATCTTTCCCTCTTTCCGTCCATCACTTTCTTCGGTGCATTCACTTCAGTTTCATAATTCTCATATTATCGGTGCATCCACTTCAGTTTCTTTAAGATATACTCGAGAAAGCTATTCAAAGAGCTGCATAAATTTACTTGTTCAAAGAGTGATCTACTTATGCTTCATCATAGTATTCAGAAAAGATAAAGAGATGTCTGGATTTTCAACGGATCAGGTATAGTTTTTAATTCCCATGTTTCAAGTTTCAACTTAGTTATATAATCTAGCTAGGTTAAGGGTCTTGTTTTAGATAATATATATTTTGTAACTACTCAATACCGAACCCTGCAATTGCTAAACCGCCCCTTCAACGAAGCTACTCTCAGAAGCCTCCAAGGCACAGTCCGTTTGGGAACTCCCAAGATCATGATTACACTCAAGAGTCTGCAAGGCACAATTCATTTACGAACTATCAAGAGCAGGATTACACTCAAGAACCTGCAAGTCATAGTTCATTTGTGAACTCCCAAGATCATGATTACACTCAAGAGCCTTGGAGACATAGTTCATTCGGGTATATAGAGACTGATGATTATGTTGGTTACGTCAGTCCAGACGTGAACTATCAAGTGCCTGGTGAAACAAGTCCGTTCATAAATCAAGATATTTATGGAAAAAAACCATTCAAGGATGATCCTGGTGAACCAAGTCCGTTCATGACACAAGATACAGACGGACAAGCTTTTTTTACCAACCTTTTAAACACACCGGGATATGATTTCATGGGGTTGAACCAAGATATTGTCGGACAAAGTTCTTTCGCCAACTCTACAAGTGCGCCAGGCTATGACTTCATGGGGTTGAACCAAGATCAAGCATCACAGGTGATACACAACTATATTCATCTAATTCCAAAAATCTTCCATGCGTATGTTACACGCATACATAACGTGTTAGGTGATGGAAATTGTGGGTTTCGGGCGACAGCTTCTGCTCTCGGGTACGGTGAAGATGAATGGTTATTTATCCGGAGATCACTGATGGAAGAGCTACTCGAGTTTAGAAATAAGTACACTAAGGCTTTCTTAGGCTCATTCAAAGATGTGTTCACGTCCTTGGCTTGGTCAGGATCGGGGTTTGCACCTGAAAAACACTGGATGATTATGCCAGAGGCAGGATTCTTGATTGCGAACAAGTTTAATGTGATCGTTCATTTTTTATCTCAAGAAAAAAGAAACAGTTCTACTTGTTTTTCGCTTTGGAGAGGCCCTCACGAGTTCCCAGAAAAATAATAATTACAATTGCACACGTGAATGGTAACCATTTTATAATGGTAGAATTGCAAGGAGAGTATCCAATTGCCAGCACAAACAACCTATGGAAATTAATGAGAGAAAATGATGCAGCTGGATGGGAGAATATATTTGAATCACGTCAAAATATGTATAAGTCTTGGATAGCACAACCTGCTACATTTGGGGGGTGTATAGATTAAACATCGGTATGTAAATTATTAAATGATAATAATTTTGTAAAAAAGTACTTATTTTTATATAGCTTTTGTTACAGCTATAAATATAATTTGATAAATTATAACAATAAAAACTAATAATAAATAATATATCATTCCTACTACTACTACTACTAATAATAAATATAATAATAATAATAATACTAACTAATTAAATAATAAACAAATACTAAATAACTAATAATTAAATAAAAGAATAAAAAAAAGACAACAAAAAGACAAAAAAGACTAAAAACAAAAAGTAAATGATTGATGGATGTGATGTTTTTAATAGGGGGGTGTAATTAGTAAATAGGGGGGTGGGAATAGAATGAGCCATAAATTACCATTATATCCATCATGTGCATGTCATGTGACTGATAATTAACTAGGGTTTAGGGTTGAGTTAGACTTTAGGGCCAAATTAGTTACTTATAGAGACCATGAGACCACATATGTTAAAAAATCTTATTTTGGCTAATATAGTAAAAGTAATATAACCACAGGGGTCAAAAACGTAATTTACTCTTATTTTGGCTAATATGGTGGGTGTGGGTCGATGGCGCCGGGTGGCGCTATAGGGGCTGAGGTGGCCTTGGAGGTGCCTCCACACCCTCCGGCCTTAACGACACGCTTTTGTGTGCCACAATTACACTTTTATAACGAGTAATGCGTATCAAGAAAATGTGTTTTTTCTAGTAGTTCTGATAATTCACAAGATATTACTTCATAATCACTCTCATCCTAGACCCCATTATTAGTGTATTATCAGTATTAATTCCCGCAATGGTTAGAGAATAATAGTTATAATTTTTTTAGGCATACAACGAAAATCCTCAAAGACCACCCTTTTTGTTTCGACAAAAGAGGGAACTATAGATTGTGCTACATGTTCACATAGTAAATATTTTTAACATTTGTGTTGTACGTTGCTAGTCATTGTCGTCATAGAAAATAAGAATACTAGTGCATATATGATTCACGTTATAATTGAATAGATTCAAATTATGATAAAAATAAGAACATGTGATGGAAGTGTTACAACGGATCATATGTTCATAGTTCGTTATCCCGATCTTGCAAGGTTAAAGCCATATGAAAATGAGAAGACGTTAATAAGATTCACGCAAGGTTTACAATCGACGCTACATATTGACCACAGATCAACCGTCAACAAAAATTTACACAAAAAAAATTATTAAACAAATATTACATTTGTTATTATAGTCATGCCATGTGTCAAATATTTAATTATAGTAAGAAGTTGGGAAATAAGATTAAAACAAAAGTTTTTTTTTTTTTTTTGAAAGAGACTTTCATTAACCAAACAGCCGAACCCGAAGACCGGGCTAGACCGAACACAAAACAAAACTACATAATCACAAATTTACACCAATCATTCCACACAATGGAACGAAAAGACGATCTATGTTTCAACCAAAAGAAACCCACTGATCTAACTTCACTGAAAACATCTTCCACGCTAACCCGAGTACCTGAGAAAACCATCTTGTTTCTGGCCAGCCAAAGACTCCAACAAGCCGTAATAATTATTCCTTGCAAAATCTTCTTTTCCACCGGCCCCAGCCTTCCAAACTTGTGGATTTCCAAAAGATCTTTGATCGAGAAAGCAAAGATATACGGAATACGGCACCATCTACTCACCTTTTGCCAAAGTAAAGAAGCAAAATGACAAGAGATGAAAAGATGATCCGCTGTTTCATCTTCAAAGCCACACATAGGACACATCCATCAGAATACCCCTCGAAACGAGAGCATCAGATGTCGGAATACGGTTCAGCTCCAATCTCCAAACAAAAATGTTACATTTCAAGGGCACCCACTTACACCAATCAATCACAAAGCAAGACGGATGAATCATGATAAAGTACCATGGTTGATATCACGGTTTGATCATGAATCGACTATTCATTTAACTAATTTTTTTTAAATTTTTTTTCTTAATAATGGATGAATCATGATATGCTCAATCAAGCTGAATCGTCCATCTTAAAATGTCCAAATCATGATATGCTCAATCAAGCTTAATCATCCATCTTTAAATGTCCAATCCAGCGGATAGAGCAAATAAAGTTCAACAAAAGTGGAATATTAAAGTAACTTTAAATGGAGTCCGATAAAACTAGAATACTTGTAAATCAAAGTCGTATAAATTTATATAGTTTGTGGCCAAAAGTGTTTGTAAAACAAAGCAAATCTCGATGTGAACTATTTCAAACGTAAGTTTTCAAATATTAAACTTGCCAAAAAAAAAGGGTTTCTAAAATGAAGTTTCCCCCTCTTGTTTAAGCAAAAACGAGGTAGAGAACTTAGCCGTTGTGATAATTAAAACCTTTTTATTGATTCTAGAATATGTAATATTTGAAGCAAATATTTCCTTGTTTTTTTATTGGTTAGATTTTTTTTAAACGGTAAAATTCTATGATTAATAGAACCGGGTCAGCATATGCTGTAAAAACCAAAACTACAGTACAGAAAAGAAAAGCAAACAAAACAAAACAAAGACCGACTACACCCAATGATTATTCTACTATCTCACTATATCTCGAATGTTGAAATCCGCCCATCGCTCTCATACTATATCCCTGAATTTTGATCTAAGTTAGAATTTCGTGTATTACATAGCTTGAATTAGTAAAACTTGACTCGTTATGTGCTTCTGACACGTTATAGCATCCTGAACATTAGCCCTCGATTTGATTTCAATTCGTGTATCAAAATCATGTTCAATTTTAGACTAATGGAAATTAGGGTTCGTGCGATCCTGTCTGGGAAACTAGGTTTAATCGCTTGTACACCATAAATATTGTACGCAATCTGTTATATAATTCTGGCTGGGAAACTAGGTTTAATCGCTTGTACACCATAAATATTGTACGCAGTCTGTTATATCACCAAAAATAAGGCAGCATAGTTGGTTAGTATGTGTCTGTAACAACCCTGTAACATTCTTGTTATTTTTTAAACCATAATTTAATTCAGAAAAAAATTATAAATGTTATTTTAGTTTGTTCTGATATTATAAAAATTTTGTGGTCTCATCAGAATTTAAAATAAAACAAAATTTTATAAAGATTAAATCACTTTTTAAGTGTTATTCTTATTAAAAATTAAATAGATGAATTTTAAAATATAAAATTTAAATTTAAAGTTTTATAAACTAAATCTTGAATTAATAAAACATAAAATTTGAAATTATACAATTTGATTATTATAAAACATAATTACTTATATACAGTGTTGTAAAAATCGGAATTAATCGGCGCCTAAACGCTAGTTGGGCATTAACTGATTAATTTTGAGCTAGTCGGACCATTAGTCGGTAGTCGGTCCAAGTCGGTCCAAGGCGGCCCAAATCGGCCCAAGTCGGTCAAATCGTTTCTAGTCGGCACACTCTTTTTTAGTTTAAATTTGGCCCAAACAAATGCTTTTAACCATTAAATACATGGCCCAAGTTGTTTAGTTCCAACCTGGCAAAAAAAAAAAAAAAACATGTTTTAAGCCATTAAAACATATTCCATAATGTCATGACTGATGTGTTAATGTTTGAATATTTAAATACTTAAATTGCTATGTTTTAAAATTCGTTGTTTAAATTTTGAACTATTTTTAAGTATTATATTGATATTAATGTGTGTATTGAATATTTAAATACTTGATTTGTTATGTTTTAAACTTATAATTGTTTGAATTTTAAATTATTTTTAAGTATTATGTTGATATCAATGTATGTGTATATATATAAATTTAAAAACTATATATATAAATTCCGATCCGATTAATCCCGATTAATCCTGATTAATCCCGATTAATCCCTAGTCAGTACTTCACCGCCTGACTGACGCCTAGCGATCTATACAACACTGCTTATATACAAGTTCCATGTTATTCATATTTTCGTAGATAATTAAATAAATTTGAATTGTTTATCTAATTATTTCCCATAACATATTGTTGTAGAACTTGTGCGTAATTAGTTAATGATTATATTTTTCCATGTAATCAAACATGTTTGTTTTTCTCATAATTAAAATGAATATCTTTTAGGTCATGTTTTGCCATGTAATTAGTTTAAGTCTTCAATCATAGAAATTAATCATAAATGTTAGATACTTCCCAAATAAAAACAAGGATCCCTAATCTTCCATTTAATCTAGTTATTAATTTATAGTTCCACAAATATTAAACCAGCAATTTTTTATATAACTAGGATGAATTGTTTAGAGTTTTCTTGCAACATCACGTTGCAAGAATTTGTGTGCTTCGCTTGCTAGCTAAAGTGAGTACATTGCCCTTTTCTTTCTTTATACACTTTTGGGATGATTTTTGTGTAACTTTTCAAGCTTACTATTTTCATGATTCAAATTTACATTTTGACAAATTTATGTTGGTTTTCAAAAGTTAATAGTTTCTCATATTTCAATTTCATATACTCATGTCTGGTTGCAAGTTGAAATCCAACCATTATGTACATTCATTAACATTGATAAAGCCGACCAGTAGTAGATTATAACGCTATATGATTCACAACCCCATTCCCACTCCTTGCCTTGTTTTTGATGCGTGTAATGAGGCCTTTGTGGAATGATCGAAACTGTGACATAATGTGATAAATTTCACTTCCATGGCAACTATAAAATCATGTTATCATTATATCATTTGTTCAGTTTGTTATTTTGTTTGTTTGGTTTACACATTATCATGTCAGCATAAGGTTTGAATATACTAGCATATCTCATTATGTCTCAACACATTGCCAAGATAATTACATATTTTAACAAATGATTTAGACAAATAACAACTTTTTATCATATTCAAAACTTTTGATTCCACATGTTTCACGTGACCAAGTTTGATATCTCAAGTTCATTACACATAGGATGCTTGGACTTTAGACTTATAATTTAATTTGAGCATTATTGTATTTGTTTGGATGTGTATATATTTGTTGATTGTTTGAATACTTTAATAAAGATTAATGC
Organism: Helianthus tuberosus; assembly: GCA_030545235.1. Classification (NCBI taxonomy): domain Eukaryota; kingdom Viridiplantae; phylum Streptophyta; class Magnoliopsida; order Asterales; family Asteraceae; genus Helianthus; species Helianthus tuberosus. The sequence goes on along the minus strand of JARYGA010022603.1, from coordinate 63,849 downwards.
ATATTTCAATCTAAATAGTGTGATCATGGGTTTTGAAAAATCTTTCGCATCGCCCTAATGTTTCCGTTGTTGATTGGGGTGTTACAGTGATGTCCTGTGCCTTACAAGAGAACTCAAAATGGTTTATGCGCGTCATACCTAAGGCACAGACATGTGAAATGTGAATACCAAACCTTTGTAGCAACTCACCCACAAACTTCGTCATCGGCAGACGAAAGTTCCCATCCCTGAAGAAATTGGCGTATAAACTTATCATCCCGGTCAGAGGTTAAGCAACGATTGTACTAGACGAAGGGCAAGTTGCACCCCATACCGCTGTAAACTTCATCGCATGGCAGAGCGCCTAGAACTCATCTTCCCTCCAGTTGATCGCTGATGATTGTCGCAAGGGTCGTGCAAAAACCTATTTAAACTAAGTAGATAGCGTAAGTAGGGTATCGTATCCACAGGGAATTTATGGTCAGTGTAGAGATTTTAAATATAAACTAAAATTATCTAAATTGGGGGTTTGATTGATTGATTTCAAAAACAAGAAAACTAATTAAGAAAGTTGTGATCAAGATGAGAAAAAGCAACCCCCACCCGGAATCCCGATTGCTCGTTTTAATACAAGAACCCGTTTACAGATTCATAACACCACATAGACATGACCTTGGGATTAATGAATTTGATTAATTATTAGGGATAGTTTTTAAGATTCACTACACAACCTAATAACCCGTTTGATTATACCAATTACCCACCTGCTAGCAATGCACCAATACGCTTGATAAATGACAAACAATTCAAATATATAAACGTTGCACAAATTCAACACAAGTGGTCAAGATTTACCAGGTAAAAAGAATCCACAAACGAAATTTCAATGTAAACCAAGACAATCATTCATCCGGGTGGAAGTTACAAGTGTTTAGTCGCGCATGGAAGTCATCACAGCTTCAATCTTGATCGGGGATAGATGAGACATGAAAATCAGCTTAACGGATGAAAGTTGTGGTCAAAATCGCTGGAATTCGCCTGTCAATTTGTCTGGGACGGCTGGAAGGAGAATCGTTCACTTAAAACGCAAATTAGGTCAATTTATAAATTTTCCAGTAATTGAGTCATGTACTTCCTCCGCGTGTCGCTTGGGCTGCCCAGGTGGGCTTTTTCCACTACAGCTCCCGTATTGACTCGTTAAACCCGTTTTTCAGCTCGGTTTCTCTTGTTTATCCTTTTTAGCACCTATTAAGCCAAAACACCAAACACAAGATAAATACATAAACACATATGAATAAACGTATTAAAACACTAAAAATCAACGTGAACTAGTACAATATACAACGTGTTTTGACCCAACCAATCACAGCATGTGCGGGGGTTGCAGGTTGAGATGTTTTCTTTCCTTTTTTCTTCCCACCACCCTCGACGTGCGAAGACGATGACATAACATGCGGAAGTTCGAAGAAACTTGTAAAATTTTCTGGAAAAAATATGAAGATATGCAATGAATTAATCTTGAAGATCTTTAAAGAAATTTTAGAGAAAAGGGGAAGGAGAAAGATATATGGTGTCAACAACTTGGGTTTTCGAAGACTATTTATACCCATCGCATTAAATGCGATGGGTAAGTGTGCCCATTAACTAGCATGGAGGTCCCCTTAGTGATTGCCACGTCAGGCGGGAGAACTTGAATAGATGGAAAACTTGGGTGAGTGAGAACCACACGCCTGCAAAAAAACATAAAGGCAGTTGAGGTGACATGCGTCATGCCCCCAACAATGTCAATCACCTATTAACAGTGCCAAACACCCCTCACTGTTGTCAGACATCCCATCACACTCACCTACCACACCCAAGCTGAATTTAAAATACTTGCCACTCACCAGCTTCTCTATCTCCCCATATGCACAAGTCAATGTGTAACCATCCTATACACACACACGCTAGCGTGCACCTATTCAGTACACACACGCAAGTGCGCACCTATTTAACACGCACATGCAAGTGTGAAACCTTCTGATACGCACACGCCAACGTGAAACTTTTTGACACACACATACAGCCTTCTCGGTACGTGACGTGATGTCGTGTCACAATCAAATTTAATCCAATTACTACTAAATAGATAGCGGTAAGTGGGTATCGAACACAGGAAGTTTGTGGAATGTGTGTTATTTGAAGATTTATCTAAGTTACCTAAAATTAAACTAATTGCAAGAAAAGTAAAATTCAAGAGTTGGTTCGATTGGATTGGTTTAAAAAAAAAACTAAGAATACTAATTAATTTGCGAAATGAAAGTTGAGTTTGTAAACAATTTGGAGACGAATGACCATCCTAAGTTTCCGGTTTGCTTCAACAATTGTGCTATCATCCACTAGAAAGAACTACATAGACATAGTTCGTGTGTAATTACTTATTGTGATAAAAGGGAACGAAGTACTCAGATTCCTAGAACGTGAGGTTGTTACCCGATGACCAATCAACCCTTACCCAATCCTAATTCTACCCATGATATCTCGATTGCCAACGGCACCAAGAACGTATGGTTACAAACTAGAATATCATAAGAATCAACAATTTACAAATAAGCAATCACACACCATGATAAACAAGACATAGATAGAGTTTACCATTCTAGAAATATGGAATCAAAACACAATTGTTTCATACAAACCTTCAACCTAGGATGACCATAAAGAACCTAGCCACTCATGGCTTGGACAAACATTGTAGCAAAATAGAAGGAAATTATTGTTCACAAGAATCACCAACAAAACTCAATAAAAGATAGATGATAAGATTAATGACAAGTTCCCTTCTCCAAGCTTCCAAGTCTCTAATATATTCCCATTTTTCGTTCACTAGTAGGTTGTAACCGAAAACCAATGATAAGTCTCCATAAATCCTCTTCAAATGGCTAATAAATGAGTAGGTTACATTTTGAGATCAGTCGGAGGCGTAACCTACGGCTCCCAGCCGTAGGTTACGGCTGTCACTGGGTCAACAAATCAGCACGGAGCCGTAACCTACGGCTGACTGCCGTAGGTTACGGCGATCAATCAAGTCTTACGGCCAGGAGCTCCTGTCTTACGGCTGGTCCTTTTGGCAAATGGTGGGAGCCGTAACCTACGGCTGGGAGCCGTAGGTTACGGTGCTGAGTGAGGGTCTTTTCCTTGTATCTTCATCCACACTTGCTTTCTTCAACTCTTTGACTCCCACACTTCTACCATCCATCCAAGCTTCATATTATCCCACTTTTATGTACTTTAACACCTGCAAATACCAACACACCGTAGTTACCAAATTTCCACAATTAACAGAATAAAGCATGAGATGTGCACATATTTAGATCGTTTAAGGGTTCTCCTACGGACCACCTGTCACATCCCCACACTTACCCGTTGCTTGTCCCAAGCAACTCATTCAAAAACTATTTTCAACACATACGCGATCAACATAAACTAAACAAGAACATGTCATCCTTTTACTAACCCGTTCTTAACATCCAAAACAATACACCCCTCTCTAAATCTCTCCTCTCGGCTACAAGTAAGTACTAGCAAAGATAAGCTAGACACACAATAGGCAAACGGGTGATTGCACAACTATAGGCTTGTACCTAAATCGGTCCTCCTCCTACAAGTGCCAAACATGAATGCAAATCAAAGGGGCTTTTAAGGTTGTAACGAGGCTAGGCGAATAGGTAGGAAATGGAATATATATGAAGTAGCGAAAACTTAACCCGGTCTTTTATTACACAATGAAACAAACTAACAAATACCAAACTTAAACTACTATGTACAAGACAACTAAACATCATTTCTTTTTTTTTTCTTCTTTTTTTCCATTGTTTTTTTTTTCTTTTCTTTTTTTTCTAATTTTTTTTTTAGACTAGCAAACATTCAACATAACATCAAACAAGATTACATACTACTAAACAACCACTAACACTATAAGACCGGGTCAAGTCGGGTAAATTTTTAGGTGACTAGCTAAGGGGTAACAAACGATAGGCTTTTAAGCACAAAATTGGGCAACTAAATGACCAAACCCCCGCCCCTCTCGCAACCATGCTCATATATATAATTAATGAGGTCCAAACCCCCAAATCCCACACTCGCACTCAACAAGACGAGGCTACCTAATTGCCCTTATCCTTTTTACATTCACATTCAACTAAGGACTCAAACCGTATTAAGGCACAAGTTCTAATGCACCCCCTACCCGTTGCCACTCTCATCAAAGACAAGTATTATTTATTTACATGTGTGTGGCTTCAACTCTCACCAAGAACAAAAAGGTATTAAGGGTTGCCGATGCATCATTTGGGGTTAGTCCAATGTGTTCAAATTCTCACAATGTTTTGCTTAATTTAAAAATTTTCAAAAACTTCAAAATTTCCCCCATCCCCACACTTGGGATACGTTGACCCCAATGTATGGCTTTAAGAGGATTTGATCGCTTAAACTCTTAAACACCAACTAAAAGCTTATACACTAAAACCCCAATTTTTTTTAACAACTAATACCAATATTTTAATACTAAAGAACATAACAAGACTAAGGAAAGAGTACATTGACCTGGTGAAGTTTGACACAACAGATGTTGTAGATAATCCGACTTCCTATCATCACCTTCACACAACTCTCTGTACATCTTCCCCACACTTATCTAAAAACACCTTGGGTTGCCTCCCAAGCAGCGCTAAAGTTTAGGTCTTCAGCCCGACCGTACCTGATATGTCTCAAGGTGGTCTCAATGCACATTTACCTTTTTCGTTGCTAATGTAAGCACGGTGTTTGATTCTTCTATTGTGTGTGTGCTTTGTCACGTCCCATCTTTCTTTGCAAAATTCTTTAAATCCACATTTTCCTACCGAATTTCCAACAAATGCTCGGTAGTTTACTCTCCACTTCACTACTTCGTTTTCTGTGCCCAACAAATCCAAACTCTCCCATAAACATAACTTATGAATGAAATCTCACACACCATGAAGTGCCACCTTCCTAGTTTCTAAACATGCATCCTTAACACTCTTGGTTTCCATAACCACCACAGCCGGAGAGTTGTAATCAACTTTGATTGGTTCATCAAGTAAAAGGCCCTCAACTTTGCTCTCCATAGGTGGTTCCTCCACAATAATTTCAATTGTATATTCCTCATTTGGCCCTAATAATTCAGTTTCAAGTTCGGGAGGACTCACAACCTTTTCTTCTACATCACCCATAGGTGTCATTTGTTCAATCTGCACATATATCCAGTGTTGTTTTGCTTGACGTTTTTCCAATATCGACGTCCCTGGCCTCATCTCTTTCACCTCTTTTGGTAACAAATCATATTTCCATTCCAAAAGTTCTACTCGTTCTTCCATTGACAAATGATGTTTTGTTAATTCTTTTTCAACATGAACCATGTGTCTCTTTCTCATCATCTCGTCAAGACTTTCAGATTTATGTGACTGATAGTGCAAAGTAGGTTGTTGGGTTACACATTCATAACCATACTGATCAAATGTATACTGAGCATGATAATAGTCTTGATCGTACATCTGAGAGCCTTCATATGAAAGTTGGGAATATTCATCATTATAATCCATGTTCGACTTGTAAGGTGAATCATAGTATGAATCATGTGGGTGAAACTCATCATAATGGACATTCCGCTCGTCCATTCTCATCTGTTCTTCTCTACACTTATGTTGGGCCTCCCGACAACATATACTCGGATGAAGTGGGCCTTTGCAAAGTAAGCAAATACAAGACAATGCACTCCTCAAAGAGTTCAACATCCCGTAGTGGGTGTTAGTAGATCCATGATCGGTGTAATAGGTGTTGTGGGTGTTGTTGGTGAACCAATAATTTTGTTTTCTCTTAATAAAATTATGTTTCTTCTCAAAGTTCGTTCGATTTCCGGATCAAATGCCAATGGTGATAGCTTGTGAGAGCTTCTAGTACGCATGCACCTGTCAATACCTGCACACTAACACACCCAGCATAAACCAGAAAAATAACAAACTAAAAAGGATAAAAAATAACACACGTTGCGCACTACTCCCCGGCAACGGCGCCAAAATTTGACGTGATGTCGTGGTCACAATCAAATTTAATCCAATTACTACTAAATAGATAGCGGTAAGTGGGTATCGAACACAGGGAGTTTGTGGAATGTGTGTTATTTGAAGATTTATCTAAGTTACCTAAAATTAAACTAATTGCAAGAAAAGTAAAATTCAAAAGTTGGTTCGATTGGATTGGTTTTAAAAAAAAACTAAGAATACTAATTAATTTGCGAAATGAAAGTTGAGTTTGTAAACAATTTGGAGACGAATGACCATCCTAAGTTTCCGGTTTGCTTCAACAATTGTGCTATCATCCACTAGAAAGAACTACATAGACATAGTTCGTGTGTAATTACTTATTGTGATAAAAGGGAACGAAGTACTCAGATTCCTAGAACGTGAGGTTGTTACCCGATGACCAATCAACCCTTACCCAATCCTAATTCTACCCATGATATCTCGATTGCCAACGGCACCAAGAACGTATGGTTTCAAACTAGAATATCATAAGAATCAACAATTTACAAATAAGCAATCACACACCATGATAAACAAGACATAGATAGAGTTTACCATTCTAGAAATATGGAATCAAAACACAATTGTTTCATACAAACCTTCAACCTAGGATGACCATAAAGAACCTAGCCACTCATGGCTTGGACAAACATTGTAGCAAAATAGAAGGAAATTATTGTTCACAAGAATCACCAACAAAACTCAATAAAAGATAGATGATAAGATTAATGACAAGTTCCCTTCTCCAAGCTTCCAAGTCTCTAATATATTCCCATTTTTCGTTCACTAGTAGGTTGTAACCGAAAACCAATGATAAGTCTCCATAAATCCTCTTCAAATGGCTAATAAATGAGTAGGTTACATTTTGAGATCAGTCGGAGGCGTAACCTACGGCTCCCAGCCGTAGGTTACGGCTGTCACTGGGTCAACAAATCAGCACGGAGCCGTAACCTACGGCTGACTGCCGTAGGTTACGGCGATCAATCAAGTCTTACGGCCAGGAGCTCCTGTCTTACGGCTGGTCCTTTTGGCAAATGGTGGGAGCCGTAACCTATGGCTGGGAGCCGTAGGTTACGGTACTGAGTGAGGGTCTTTTCCTTGTATCTTCATCCACACTTGCTTTCTTCAACTCTTTGACTCCCACACTTCTACCATCCATCCAAGCTTCATATTATCCCACTTTTATGTACTTTAACACCTGCAAATACCAACGCACCGTAGTTACCAAATTTCCACAATTAACCGAATAAAGCATGAGATGTGCACATATTTAGATCGTTTAAGGGTTATCCTACGGACCACCCATCAGTACGCACACACCGGTGTGTGCTACCAGAGCACACATACGCCATATATAGTAAGAGACGAAACATTCACCTAGTCTAGAGTCCCAAATTCGACGCAAGCGCGACCAAGCCATGAGCATATAGGACCATACCCACACTTAAACTTCAAAACACTTAGCAGGATTCAACACTCCCCCGCAGGTGTATCCCGCGGTCGTGCAACTACGCCAGCTAGCAGGAGATATCCAATACAGACCATAGTACAATTCATACCAGCATGCAGCCAATCAGCATGCGCCAGGCTCTATGCTAAATGATCCCCATGATGATCAATCGTGCAGATGACAAGAAGTACAAAGGACAGTGACATGCATCCAAACAGCTTGCACCATTTCACTGCTTTTATCGACACGCACAAATTATAGTTCTATATTCTTTTTGTAAATCTCTCAAAGCTGTTGTACTGTTGTGTAACTTTCTCTTTTATATAATCAGCACTCCCCACATTGGTGGAGTGTGAAAATTTATTCATTTGCACATGTTATCGCGCTTGTAAGTTGAGCCTCTTCATTCCCCATCTCCTCCTCTCCCTAAACATGAAACTTCCCTTTTCCTATCCCTCCCTCTCAGCTTCCATGACCTCTTCTTCTTCCACAGTCCACGAAACCTCCATCCCTCTCAATGCCATTTTCCACATGCTTTACATCAAACTAAACTCCTCTAATTATCTCATACGTAGACATCAAATGTTTCCCATACTATCCAATCAAGACATCATTCCTCATGTTGATGGCTCCTCGGTCGCACCTAATCCTTCCGTCACAAAAGATGACAAAACTTCTGACAACCCCGACTTCATTACGTGGCGTGCCGCTGATCAATGCACAATTATCATCCTTCAAGCATCCTTGTCCTAAGAAGTCGTGACCGTCATTGTGGGTCTCTCCACGGCTCGCCAAACCTGGTTGGCTCTCGAGTCTGCTTATAGCAACACTTCAATCGAATGTATACATAAGATTCGTGATGAACTTTGATTGTCTTTAATAGGCGATAAGACAGTGGCTGAGTATGGTATGTCCTTCAAACTCTTATGTGATCAATTGTGTGCCATTGGTCATCCTGTCGACCCCAATGACCAAGTCCACTGGTTCTTATGCGGCCTCGGACCCACCTTTGAAAGTTTATGCACGTCCATTCGGTCGGTTCGCCCACCACCAACCTTTTATGATCTGTTTACAAGAGTCGAAGGTCACAAATTGTTTATTCGTGCTATTCATGGGTCGTCTCCACCTCCTGTGGCATTTTCGGCACAAACTAACCAATCGCCAAGTTCGAACCACAGACGTGGTGGCCGCTCTTATCGTGGGTCACACAACTCCAGTGGTCGTGATCGTGGCTGCTGGCTACCCCACTGCCAACTATGTCGTCGCGACGGCCATTACGCAAATGCATGCCCATCACTTACATCCTTTGCAACTAGTGCTTCACCCACTGTTGAACATTTGGCCAATACATTTCAGGCTAAGTGTCACGTTACTACAAGGGCCCCAAATTGGTATGCCGACTCGGGTGCTACCGATCATTTGGCCTCAAACCCTTTAAAGGTCAACAACCCTACTCCTTATAGGTAACATACACATTATGTTTGGAAATGGTACTTCCCTTCTAGTAACCTATAAAGGCAACTCCATAATTGGTAACTCCATTCGCTTAACTGATGTATTGGTTATTCCAAATGTCACTAAAAACCTTCTTTCCGTTAGTAAATTAACCAAAGATAAAACTGTTAACGTTTTGTTTTCTGACACGTTCTTTAATACTCAGGCTGACGAACAAAAGCGGTCCTAGCTCGGGGATTCCGTGAGGATGGGCTCTATGTTTTACATACCGGTCATGAAGCATTCGTTGCCACTTCTTCAGGTCCAAAGGCGTCTTTTGAAACTTGGCATTCCCGTTTGGGACATATTTCCTTTCAATCTATTATTGTGTTACAAAAACTTGGTTATCTATCATTAACGTCAGTTTTGCCTAAATATGGCATATGTTCCCCGTGTCAATTAGCTAAATCAAACAGTTGCCATTTGATGATAATATTAAACGGGCTTTGCACCCTTTAGATCTCATACACTATGACCAATGGGGTCCATCACCAATTATGGCACTTGGTAACTAGCGCTACTATGCCATTTTCGTTGACAACCATTCACGTTTTTATTGGTTTTACCCTTTACGAACAAAGTCTGAATTTTATGAGGTATTATTGGTTTTTGTACCATTTGTCCGTATACAATTTAGTCACAAAATCAAGGTGTCCTAAAGCGACGGTGGGACCAAATTCATTAACAACCATATTAGGGCCCTTTTTTACTCAAATGGCACCCTGCACCACATGTCAGGTCCCTACATCCCCCAACAAAATGGAAGGGCTGCAAGAAAACACCGACATATTGTTGAGACCGGCTTGTCCATGCTATTTAATGCTCGTCTCTCACCCTCCTATTGGGTTAATGCCTTCACCACTGCAATTTACATCATTAATCGTGTTCCATCCACTACCCTAAATGGAAAAAAACCATTTGAAATACTTTACCAAACCCCACCTGATTACACCTCATTCCGTGCCTTCGGATGTCGTGTTTTTCCATGCCTTCATGACTACACCAAACATAAATTAGAACCAAGAAGCTTACCATGCATCTTCATTGGGTATAGCCCTAAACATAAAGGATTTTGGTGCCTTGATCGGGTCACCTCACGTACTTATCTGACGCGCCATGCTTGGTTTGACGAATCATGTTTCCCCTTAGATGGCGACAATTACAACCACTTCATACCCTTACCCTTTCCACCTTTTTAGGTAAAGCATTTAACATGCATAATACTCATTCACCACCATGCACTTCACCAACTGTACCCATATTTACCCCACAAAAACCATGCCACCTTTGCATGGAACCCTACCCCACTACTGTTTCACCCAATTCCATTCATACCGAGCCTTTCAACCTTCCCACACCACCCGACTCACCTATCACCGTAACCACACTCGCATCCCCCACCACCATCGAACTGGAGGCAGATGGGACAACAAGTACATTTGGAAAACGACGTGTAGCCAATTATGTCGCGTAATCGTACTCCTTCCTCTACACGCACTACCTGTTGTGTCAGAAGGGACCAAATGGATATTGTGACAACTCAAGATTTCAAGGCCTTTCCTTTACGCATTACTTGTTCCACAATTCATTTTATGATGTATCTTGTGCATGATATTAGAATGGTTAAAGTATTGTTACGTTTGAGTGTTGCATGAAACCTTAAGTATTGTGTAATGTTTGTTGTGTAATGTTATAATTATGTTTAACCTCGATTGAGAAACACTCGACGAAGGATAATTCTTCGCCACTCTCACTCCTCGACGTATAGTAGAACTTCATCACAATCAACCTTCGACGAAGGTTGATTCTTCGTCACACACACACCACGGCGAAGAATGCACTTCGCCAAAGGAATACTTCGCCAAAAAGGGGCCTTCGGCCCAAACTATTCGAGGCGCAGAATGGCCTGATTGTTATTTTGCGCGTATGACTTATCATATCACGTAACTGCAAATCCCACAAACCCTAAGGCTCTCTCTCTCTACGTAACGGCATCTAGGTCTCGAAGCGCTTCATCTCCAAACAAACTAATCAATCTGGTATTTCGGTTAGTGTCTTTTTCTCGTTCGTTGGATTAATACATGATATGTGGATTCGTGTTGTGATGATTTTGTATGAATATGTAGGATCTTGTGTACATAATGTTCCATTTTTGATCGGCCGTATGAATGTTGATTACCTAGTTAGGGTTTGTACGATGAAAGTGTTGAAGATCCTTGTGTGTTTCAATGATTAATGTTTGATTAGAATTGTACATTAAATGAAACTGTTATGTTTTGGGTAGTCGATGATTAATCATAATTAGGGTTGTTGAACTTGTAAAATAACTGTTGGTTGATCCATTAATCCTGCTGAAAATGTGTTAACTGTTGTTATGTGATTTTGACGAACCTTTATGGTACTTCGTCGAACCCCCTCTCAACGAAGGTTGGATACTTCGCCGAACTTCATCTCGATGAAGATTGGGTACTTCGCCGAACCCCGTCTCGACGAAGATTAGGTACTTCGTCACATTCCATCTCGACGAAGGATAGTCCTTCGTCGCTAGGATTCTTCGCCATAAGTGTAAATGGACAGAAACAGTAAACAAATCATGATGTATAAGAAGATGGACACTTGTGTTTGTGAAATTTTATTTGTTGTATGATGATAATGTTAACTAGAAATGTGGGTGGCCAATTCATCTGTAAGATGTTATTATGAGACTTGCACATAAGATGTGGACATGTATGAGGACTGAATACGTGATATGTGATAAGCGATGATCTTGTGGTAGATGCAAACTGTGTAAAATATGTGGCTTGATTGACTATGAAACTGATTTTGATTGGTAACCACGGTAGGGTTTGGGTTGACCAACTTGGACGGGTAACTAAACATACCGAGCAAATCTAAGGTGAGTTCATTTCTCTTGAGCATGTGTCCCGATGGGTGGGACAATCAAATGAGTATTCCTGAGAGGAATAAATCTTGTGGGTAAAAACTGGAATGTTGGATAATACACTCATTTCCTATCACCTTAAGTCCTATCTTCTTTGAAAACTAAAGTGCAGTGATAGTGTAACATAGGCGAGAATTGCGAGGAATAGCAGTAAGCTCGTACATAATCCCTACCGGACATGTACGAGTCGGCCTGTTGGTTCCTAACTATAGACTAGGTCTCTAAGACATCGACCCGGACTAGGTCGAGTCTTGCCTAATTCCCTATAGTTATGGCTCTGATACCAATCTGTCACACCCCAACCGATGCCAGAAACATCGGGGCATGGCACTGAGCGAAACATATTGTCCAGAAGTTTCCATAACGACTATATTTACCAAATATTTAAAGCAACACGTCCCATACCATGTCATAAGTGATAATATAATTATTACACGCAAAATCTAGTCAAGTAGTTCTGTTCCAACAACTCATATTTATACATAGATAGTTTATTTATTGGTTTCTAGGACCTCCTCCCTAGCGTCAATTTCATCACCAGCATAAAGAGAATCCTAGACCTTTCCTTGCCTCAATTTCACAGCAAGCAACTTAAGCACCTGTCACATACGTTAAAGTAAAAGTCAAACACATAGTGTAAAGGTGAGCATACAAGTTTAATAGTAGCATAATAGAGTTTGAAATTGTTTACGCATAACCAACACGTACAGAGAGTGAAATGAGGCATGTTAGTCATCTACATGAACCCATCGATAACAATGACTGCGGGTTGACTGCCCAAGGCAGTTCACGATACATACTCACCACTGTGAGCCATGTAACTAATTGTCCTTAGCAACCCCTGAGTGAACATGTGCTGAGTCCAAACTAATAGTACTACCGTCACTAAGGCAGGTAGACAGCATTCCATGTGTAAACATAACAAACAAGCATTCATTTAGTCACGTAATACATGCAGTAACAGTTAGCGTCTTAAGTATTTGCGTAGTGTGTTCGATGTGATTTAGAATAAGTAACGTATGTAACACCCAAAAGTGCATAAAGCAAAAAGGGATCGAGTATACTCACAGGGATTGAATGGATTGAAGGGAGCGCTAGAGAGTAGGGTTAGCCTAAACAGATTGATAGTATAACGATAAGTGCCGCGTAATACGATGCAAGTTGCAAGTGAGTCGAACAGCAGTTCGATCGGATGGTAGTCCGATTGGACAGCCAGTCGTGCGAGTGGTAGTCCGTTCGGACGGTCGTCCGGTCGGATGACTGTTCGAGTGGATTGTTTCTTCCTTTGGGAAGGATGTGTTTGTGTATAATGGCTTAACTTTTGAAGTTTTTGTTGTAGTATTTTGAAAACATTGAAGTATCTCTACCTTTTAGGTCGGTCGATCGGACGACAACCCGATCAGTTGGACACTTTGCGAGAACAAGTTCATAGCAGGTTGTTACTCGACCAAGTACTTGTAGCGAAGATCCTGGTACATTTTATCGGCACCGGGATGAATAGAATACCGGGATTTATGGGCTTCGTCCATCAATATCTTTCGCAAATCGGTCCGTTTAGGGATCCAAATTCGATCCAGATAATGGAATATCCCATTCGGCTTATTCACAAGCTGGGCTCCATCGTGATAGATTCGTTCCTTCTTCAGAGTGCGTTCATTAAAACAAGCATGTTGGGCTTCGCGGATGAGGGTTTCGAGGTTGTATTGGGCTTGAGTATTACGAATGCTGAGCAAATAACTCCGTCTACTAAGAGCGTCAGCAACGACATTTGCTTTGCCTGGGTGATAACGAATCTCACAGTCCTAATCGTTGAGAAGTTCTACCCATCGGCGTTGATGCATATTAAGTTCTTTCTGATCAAAGATGTGTTGTAGGCTCCTATGATCGGTGAAGATCGTACACTTGGTACCATACAGGTAGTGTCGCCAAATCTGTAACGCAAAAACAACTGCGCCTAGCTCGAGATCATGGGTTGTATAGTTCTTCTCGTGGATTTTGAGCTGACGAGATGCGTAAGCTATAACCTTGTCTCGCTGCATAAGAACACAACCAAGACCAAGGTTGGAAACATCATAATAGACAATGAAATCGTCGTTTTCGTCGGGCAATGTGAGAATAGGAGCATTGCAAAGCATGCGCTTAAGGGTTTGGAAAGCAGACTCTTGTTCAGTTCCCCAAACAAAAGGCTTGTCTTTGTGCGTGAGAGTGGTAAGCGGCACAGCGATCTTTGAGAATCCTTCGATAAATCATCGATAATAGCCCGCTAGTCCGAGGAAAGAACGGACTTCAGAAGGGTTCTTAGGTGTAATCCAACTCTTAACGGCTTCAATCTTCGTGGGATCGACGTGAATACCCTGACTATTTACAATGTGACCCAAAAACTGAACCTCCTCCAGCCAAAATTCACACTTTGAGAACTTGGCATAGAGTCGATTCCCCTGGAGTAGCTCGAGAACCAAACGTAGATGCTGCGCGTGTTCGGTCTTCGACTTGGAATTGATCAAGACATCGCCGATGAACACGATGACGAAACGGTCGAGATACGGTTTACACACGCGATTCATCAGATCCATGAAAACCGCGGGTGCGTTGGTTAAACCAAAGGGCATAACAACGAATTCATAATGGCCATAACGAGTGCGAAACGCGGTTTTGGGTATATCATCCTCCTGAATGCGTAGTTGATGATAGCCTAAGTGTAGATCGATCTTCGAGAAGCACGTAGCACCTTGTAGCTGATCAAACAAATCGTCAATGCGAGGCAGGGGATAGCGGTTCTTGATAGTCAACTTATTCAGTTCCCGATAGTCGATGCACATCCGGAACGACCCATCCTTCTTTTTGATGAAAAGGACTGGTGCACCCCAAGGAGAGGTGCTCGGGCGAATGAAGCCTTTCTCAAGTAATTCCTGAAGCTGACTCGAGAGTTCACGCACTTCGGACGGTGCGAGTCGGTAAGGAGCTTTGGCAACAGGGTTGGCTCTAGGAATGAGATCGATACGAAATTCGATATCACGACTTGGCGGTAGGCCGGGAAGGTCGTCAGGGAACACATTAGGAAATTCACGAACCACTGGAACGTCTTTCACTTCTGTCTTTCCTTTCTTTTCCTTCTCCGCTACTACAATGTTAGCCAAGAAAGCCCTGTATTCCTTGCGGAGATACTTGCTAGCTTGGACACACGACATGAGCTTGAGACCTTTCGAAGCAGTTTCGCCATAAACACACAATAGATCACCATTCGCGAGCGAGAATCGAATAATCTTTTCGAAGCACACACCTTCAGCATGGTTTTCGCGAAGAAAGTCCATGCCTACTATGACGTCAAAACTTCGGAGATGCATCGGAATAAGCTCGATTGGAAAGATGTGATTGTTGAGCTCAAGAGTACAATCACGAATGACAGAATTAACGGCGACAGTTCTTCCGGTAGCAACTTCAACATCGAACGTCGAGGGGAGATGGGAGCGTTTATGTAAGGACCTACAAAAATGTCCCTAAAAGACCCGTAAGTGAAAACCCGGACCCCTGAAACCCTAATCTCCATGAAAAACCAAGAAAACAAGAAAATTTGGTTTTCACGCGTGCCGCGTAAGAGATAAGGTAAGGTTAACGCGGGCCGCGTCAACTTAAAGTTGACCGGATAAGTGTTCCGGGCCACGTGTCGCACATGTGGCGCACCTAGGTGTGACACGCTAGCCCTAGTTGTAGACTACGTGGCCCTCGCGGGCCGCTTAAGATTCAAGAAGGGGTTTATGCGGGCCGTGTAAAACCCAAAAGTTTGCTATAAGTAGCCTGTGCATGGGGCTTTCATCTGTGCTCGAAATCTCACTCTCAAAACGTCTCAATTCTGCTAAAAATGAGTTTTACGGTGTCACAAAGCTACCACGATACAGGGTACTAACTTGATCACCGCTACGATATAATGTCCGATCGATTGAAACCAATCCGATGGATGTTTAAGTGCTGCCCATGTTTGGGCTATGCCTTTGTCATTCGTCGTGAGGGTTTTGATTTCGTGAGCTTATCGTAAAAGTTGTATTAAGTTACTGACCTAGTTTCGTGTGCAATGTTATTTAACTAGGTTGGAAGGTTAAATCTGTAAACAAGGTTCTGTCCGATTAAAATTTGCAATGTGAGTCATTCTCTTTTTATCAAATTGTTTCCAAAACCCTATTTACTTTCAAAGTTATAATTACAGGGATTAAGTCTTTGTATTCTTCAATTATTGCCGGTAAATGGGGTTTTGTATACATTACTTGATACCCGTCACCATTGGACAACGGGTTAGCCAATGGGTGATCTGACCATAGTCACAGTTATTGTCAAGTGACAAATACCGATTTGGGGTAATTGACTGATAAAAACATTGTAATCACCCTTAATACTGTATATTATAACAATGTGTCGTTTTATGCAACTTGGATAACTCGCCAGTATTTCCCTGCTGATAAAACCTTTTAAAAACATGTTTCAGATGATCTGCTGTGATCCAGGAAAAAGGTGACGTGTAGCACTATAAGCTTGAGGAGGTGGCTCAATAAAATAAAGAAACATGTTTTTGTAAAAACAGGGATTTCCCAGTGAAATCACCTTTATTGTAAATTATGGGTGTTATCCCCAATTTGTGAAATAAAATAAATTGGGCATTTTCAAGTTTTAAAAGATCCTGTTAAACTTCCGCTGTCAACTCAATTAATAAATACCACGGGTTTTTGTCCCGCGGCTCCTGGACCGGGTCACACCGGGACGGGGCCCGTGACAGAAAAAGGTGGTATCAGAGCCACTGATTTAAGCCAATTAAGTATTTAGAAATACTTAACTTTTCTGATTGCCATTCTGTGATTATGTGAAAATTTAATTTACAAAATTTTTAACTTAGAATTTTGTGTGTTTCTTCATGTATGCTAACAGCATGAATGAACTATCTGAAGCACTTCAAAACTTTACTATCCATACTACCAATATGGATACCACCAGTACCTTTACTGGCTACCAGGCTGATACTGAAGAGCCAATGGTATTCCAAGCCCAACCTCAGGAGAAACCAAAACTGAAAAAGAGAAGAAGACTCGTAGGTTGGAGGCGTGTGCGTAGAAAGAAACCAGCGGTACAGAAAGGTATAAAGACTGAGGATCCGAAGGATAAAGGAAAAAGGAAAAGAAATCGGGGAAAGTTCCGGGCAAGCCCAGGAAATGCCATCATGGGAGGAGCTGGATCGTAAATTAGTACTTAGTGACCTCATCGGACCTGCCGATGAAAACCTCTTCAATTACCCAGTTGAAGCACAACTTCCAGTTAATCTGGAACCTGCTATTCTAGATCCTATTATCCACCCCCGACCTCTACCAGGAGAGCTGGAAGAATGGTGGACCACTGACTGGCAATTTCAGAATCTTTTGAATAACCCTAACACCTTTTTCCCCCAATTTGACCCTGAGCCTCCACTAAACCCACCTATGAGCACAGAAAATTTGGCTGAACTCCGCCACTATGGCGAGGAGTTGGTAGAAGCAGGAAATCGAATCCGGGAGGTGGGGGAGAGAATATCATGGAAATACGACGAGAGGGAACGTCGTTTCTGAAATGCCAGTTGATGAGGATCGTATGTGGTTGTGAGAATGTGTGTTTAATAATAATATAATAATAAAAATATAATCATGTAAAATAACTAAAAATAAAACTTTTTGTAACATATATGGTAATGTACGGATGGATATTAAAATATATAAAATATGGAAGTCGCAAAGTCGACAATTTTGGCTATACGTGTTGACGTGATTATGTGTGATTGTTTTATTGTGTTTGGTTGTTATTTATTTTATGTTAATAACTTATATATATATATTATTAATTACCAGATGGAACACGCTGGTAATGAACCAGTTAACGAAGTTAATCAATCCGAGCAAAACAATGAAGATCACTTTCTTAACCGACAAGATATAGAAAACATCGTGGCCCATGGAATAGCAAATGCTATTCCAGCAATCCTTGCTGCTGCCCGAAATCCAGTTGAACCTCAACCAATTATTCCCAGCAAACGTACTCACGGTGACAATTTCAGTAATAGTGTAAATGGAGGCAGTAACATCAATAATAATGATAATGATGGGATGCAAGCCCCATTTCTTAAGAAAATGAAAGCTGCAACGCCTGGTTGCACTTACAAGGAATTTCTTGCCTGTAAACTAATCGAATTTGCAGGCAATGAAGGGGCAACTGCAGCACTGCGTTGGTTAGAGAAAACTGAAGCAGTAATTAAAATAAGTAAATGTGCCGAGGAAGACAAGGTCATGTACGCGTCGCATCTTTTTAAAGAAGGAGCCCTTGAATGGTGGAATACGGTACTACAAGCCAAGGGAAGTGATGTGGCTTATGCCATGAATTGGGAAGAATTTAAAAGTCTGGTGGAAAGAAAATTATGTCCCGAATATGAAAAGGAACAAATGGCAAATAAGTTCCTAAACCACCGGATGGTGGATGTTGATTGTAGAGGGTATACTTCGACCTTCTTCGAGTATGCTAGAGTTGTACCAACCCTGGCTTCGCCAGAACCGACACTCATTTCTCGCTATATTTAGGGTTTGATTGGCGAAATCCATGATATCGTTAAAGCCGCGAGACCTCGCACAATCGATGATGCGGTGGAATTAGCTAACACTTTGACTGGCGGACTAGTGCGTACGAGGGAAGAAAACAGGAAAAAGGAGTTAGCCCAAAAGATTACCCAAGGATTTCGTATGGGTAATAATAGCAATTTCAAGAAAAGAGGAACTGGGAAATCTTCCACTCCGCCATTCTGCAGGAACTGTAAAAAGAAACATTTTGGAAAATGTAATGAAACCTGCAACTTCTGCAAAGCTCTAGGACATCGTGAAGAAGAGTGTAGAAAGAAAACAAAGATCTGCTATAACTGTGGAGAAGCTGGGCATTTCAGACTAGAATGCCCTAAATTGGTCAAACCAGCAGATAACAAGGCCAAACCTGCTAAAGGAACTAATAAAAAGAACGCAAGAGCCTTCCAACTGACCACACAGGAAGCTGAACTGATTCCTGACGTAATAGCTGGTACGTTTCTGGTACATAACGTTTATGCGAAAGTATTATTCGACTCTGGTGCAAACCAAAGTTTTGTAAATACTTCTTTCTTCCAAGCTCTTAAGCTACCCTTAACCAAACTTAGGCAAATTTATACAGTAGAAACGGCAGACGGGAACTCTGTTAACATAGATACGGTTTTGCAAAAAGAAAATATAGAACTTTCAGGTCATAAATTTTCTGCAAACCTATTACCTATGAATTTAGCCGGATTCGATGTTGTGTTAGGAATGGATTGGTTAGTAGCCAACCATGCTCGAATCCTCTGTGATAAGAATTCCATAGAAATTCGTGCACCCATAGGAGAAATAATTATGATTACAGGGGATAAGCCGCGAAAACCAATGAAGTTCATTTCGGTAATGAAAGTTGCTAGTTATGAACGAAAGCAAGGAATAGTGTATATGATTTCGATAATCATTATTACTAAGGGTAAGGAACTTAAGGAAATTCCTGTAGTATCAGAATACCCGGATGTATTCCCAGAAGAAATACCTAGATTACCACCCGATAGGGAAGTAGAATTTAGAATTCATCTAATTCCTGGAACTACACCGATAGCCAAGGCACCCTATCGATTCGCACCCACCGAAATGCTAGAACTGAAAAAGCAATTAGATGAATTATTAAGCAAAGGATTTATACAACCTAGTTCATCCCCATGGGGAGCTCCAGTGTTGTTTGTGAAAAAGAAAGATGGGTCAATGCGAATGTGTATCGATTATAGGGAATTGAATAAGGTTACAATTAAAAATCGATACCCATTGCCTAGGATTGACGATCTTTTTGATCAATTGCAAGGAGCTAGATGTTTTTCTAAGATAGATTTACACTCTGGATACCATCAGTTGAAAGTACAAGAAGAAGACATACCTAAAACCGCTTTCAGAACTAGGTATGGTCACTACGAGTTTACAGTTATGCCTTTTGGACTAACAAACGCTCCGGCAGCATTTATGGATATGATGAATAGAATCTGTAAACCGTACTTGGATAAATTTGTAATTGTCTTTATCGACGATATACTTATTTATTCCAAGAGTCAGGAAGAACATTGTGAGCACCTGCATGTACTCTTAACTTTGTTAAGAAAAGAAAAGCTTTACGCCAAATTCTCGAAGTGTGAATTTTGGCTACAGGAGGTGCAATTTTTGGGTCACATGGTGAATCACGAAGGTATTCACGTAGATCCCTCCAAGATAGAAGCGATCACCAAATGGAAGGTCCCGCAATCAGCTACGGAAGTTAGAAGTTTTCTAGGACTATCTGGGTATTATAGGCGCTTCATTAAAGATTTTTCTAAGATAGTTGTGCCATTAACTAAGCTAACCTGTAAAACAGTTAAGTTTGAATGGGGACCTAGGCAAGAAGAGGCTTTTAAGATTTTAAAGAAAAAATTAACAAACACCCCAATTCTTGCCTTACCCGAAGGGACAGAAGATTTTGAAGTATACTGTGATGCTTCAAAGCTAGGATTAGGATGTGTACTAATGCAACGCAAAAAGGTGATTGCGTATGCATCAAGACAAATAAAGAAGCACGAAGAGAATTATATGACTCACGACTTAGAGTTAGGAGCAATAATTTTTGCCCTTAAGATTTGGAGACACTATCTGTATGGAAGTAAATTTACCGTTTATACGGATCATAAGAGTTTAAGATACATTTTTGGGCAAAAAGAATTGAATATGAGGCAAAGAAGATGGATAGAAATCCTAAGTGACTACGACTGTGATATTCAATATCACGAAGGAAAAGCAAACGTAGTTGCAGATTCCTTAAGTCATAAATATCATGAAAAGCAAAAGCGAGTTCGTGCTCTTAGATTAAATTTACAGTTAGATTTAATGGAGCAACTGAAAAAAAATTCAAGAAACAGCAATCAAGGATGATGCTGAAGGAATGAAAGGACGAATAAAGGAATTAGAGCAAGGAAGTGATGGAATTTGGAGATTCCATAAGAAAAGAATTTGGGTACCTAAGCAAGGAAATTTAAGAAATAAGATTTTAGAAGAAGCCCATAAATCTAGATATACCATGC
Source organism: Helianthus tuberosus (assembly GCA_030545235.1). Lineage (NCBI taxonomy): Eukaryota > Viridiplantae > Streptophyta > Magnoliopsida > Asterales > Asteraceae > Helianthus > Helianthus tuberosus. Next base: position 42,763 of record JARYGA010022603.1, on the reverse strand, counting down.
ATCCTGGTAATAATAAAATGTACCAAAATTTAAGGAATAACTTCTGGTGGATAGGAATGAAAAAGGACATAGCTAGATATGTATCTAAGTGTCTAACTTGTTCACAAGTTAAGGCAAAACATCAGAAACCTTCAGGATTACTACAACAATTAGAAATGCCTGTATGGAAATGGGAACTAATAACCATGGATTTTGTTACTAAGTTACCCAAGACCAGAAAAGGTAACGTTGCGATTTGGGTAATTGTGGATCGATTAACCAAATCAACTCATTTCTTACCCATGAAAGAAACCTTTAGCATGGAAAGATTAGCCAAGTTGTATGTAGACGAAGTGGTATCTTTACATGGAGTCCCACTCTCCATTGTATCAGATAGAGATAGTCGTTTCACTTCACATTTTTGGACAAGTTTCCAAGAAGCCATGGGGACACGATTAAATTTAAGTATAGCCTACCATCCCCAAACAGACGGACAAAGTGAAAGGACGATCCAAACCTTGGAAGACATGCTTAGAGCATGTGTTATAGATTTTGGGGGAAATTGGGACGACCACCTACCTTTAATCGAGTTCTCCTATAACAATAGTTATCATGCAAGCATCGAAGCTGCCCCATTTGAAGCACTGTATGGACGAAAGTGTAGAACTCCATTTTGTTGGGCAGAAATAGGAGAAAGTCAATTATCGGGTCCCGAAATTGTAAAAGAAACCACCGACAAGATAACTCAAATCAAGGAAAGACTGAAAATGGCTCGAGATCGTCAGAAGAGTTATGCAGACAATAGACGCAAGCCATTAGAATTTCAGGTCGGAGACAAGGTACTCTTGAAAGTTTCTCCTTGGAAAGGAGTAGTTCAGTTCGGTAAAAGGGAAAACTAAGTCCAAGGAACATAGGACCATTCCCAGTAATCCAGAAGATAGGACCTGTTGCCTACCGTTTACAGCTACCAGAGGAGCTAGCAGGAGTACATGATGTATTTCATGTATCCAACCTCAAGAAATGTTTATCTGACGAATCCCTGGTAGTACCTCTTCAAGACATACAAGTAAATGAAAAGTTGAAGTTCGTAGAGAAACCACTTCAAATAGAAGACAAGAAAATTAAATTTCTCAAACACAAAAGATTGGTACTTGTCAAAGTCAAGTGGTATTCAAAGAGAGGACCCGAATACACCTGGGAGCTGGAATCGGAGATGAAGAGAAAATATCCCCACTTATTTCAGTAAATCTCGAGGACGAGATTTTAATTAAGGTGGGGAGGATGTAAGGACCTACAAAAATGTCCCTAAACAATCCGTAAGTGAAAACCCGGACCCCTGAAACCCTAATCTCCATGAAAAACCAAGAAAACAAGAAAATTTGGTTTTCACGCGGGCCGCGTAAGAGATAAGGTAAGGTTTACGGAGGCCGCGTCAACTTAAAGTTGACCGGATAAGTGTTCCGGGCCACGTGTCGCACACGTGGCGCACCTAGGTGTGACACGCTAGCCCTAGTTGTAGACTAGGTGGCCCTCGCGGGCCATGTAAGATTCAAGAAGGGGTTTACGCGAGCCGCGTAAAACCCAAAAGTTTGCTATAAGTAGCCTGTGCATGGGGCTTTCATCTGTGCTCGAAATCTCACTCTCAAAACGCCTCAATTCTGCTAAAAATGAGTTTTACGGTGTCACGAAGCTGCTACGATACAGGGTACTAACTCGATCACCACTACGATATAATGTCCGATCGATTGAAACCAATCCGATGGATGTTTAAGTGATGCTCTTGTTTGGGCTATGCCTTTGTCATTCGTCGTGAGGGTTTTGATTTCGTCAGCATGTCGTAAAAGTTGTATTAAGTTACTGACCTAGTTTCGTGTGCATTGTTATTTAACTAGGTTACAAGGTTAAATCTGTAAACAAGGTTCTGTCCGATTAAAATTTGCAATGTGAGTCATTCTCTTTTTATCAAATTGTTTCCAAAACCCTATTTACTTTCAAAGTTATAATTACAGGGATTAAGTCTTTGTAATCTTCAATTACTGCCGGTATATGGGGTTTTGTATACATTACTTGATACCCGTCACCATTGGACAACGGGTTAGCCAATGGGTGATCTGACCATAGTCACAGTTATTGTCAAGTGACAAATACCAATTTGGGGTAATTGACTAATAAAAACAATGTAATCACCCTTAATACTGTATATTATAACAATGTGTCATTTTGTGCAACTTGGATGACTCGCCAGTATTTCCCTGCTGATAAAACCTTTTAAAAACATGTTTCAGATGATCTGCTGTGATCCAGGAAAAAGGTGACGTGTAGCACTATAAGCTTGAGGAGGTGGCTCAATAAAATAAAGAAACATGTTTTTTTTTTGTGAAAACAGGGATTTCCCAGTGAAATCACCTTTATTGTAAATTATGGGTGTTATCCCCAATTTGTGAAATAAAATAAATTGGCCATTTTCAAGTTTTAAAAGATCCTGTTAAACTTCCGCTGTCAACTCAATTAATAAATACCACGGGTTTCTGTCCCGCGGCTCCTGCACCGGGTCACACCGGGACGGGGGCCGTGACAGTTTACGACTAAGAAGCTTCTCGAATTCAAACGACACAAAGCAATTATCGGCTCCAGTATCAAACAAACACGATGCATAAATACCATTCACAAGGAACGTACCATTGACCACGTTGTTGTCAACCTGGGCTTGGCGCACATTGATGTTGAAAGTTCTGGCGCGTGTGGCTTGTTGTTGCTGGTGTTGCTGTTGCTGCTGGGGCTCTTGTTTCACAACCCTATTCAGGCACATGTTCGCAAAATGGTTGGGATCACCACATGCGAAGCAGACTCGGGCGTTGACCGCGGGTGCCTGAGCCGCTTGTTGGCCTTGCGGGGCCGAGCAGAGCTTGTTGAGCAGTGGCTTGAGCGGGTGCTTGACGGGGACCAGTACGGCAATTAGCAGTGAAGTGGCCGTACATATTGCAGTGAGCGCAGAAACGGATGGCGAGACCCACCCGGTGATGATAAATGCATGTTGGGCAGGCAGGGTGGGGGCCTGTGTATGCGCGCTTTGCAGGAGTTGCATAGATTGCTGGAGCTGATCGGTGCTGAAACTGCTGCTGGACCGGTACGGCTTGAAGTGGAGCAGCGGTAGTGGTGGCAGCACAGTTCTTGTTGCTGGAGCTACTGTTGTTGTTCTTCTTCTTGCGGTGTGAGGACTTTGACGATTGAGCGGCGGCGGTTTCAGCGGTTGGTGCGGCGGTGACTTGGTGCAGGTTCTTCGAAGGTTTATCCTAAAAACCAGCTTTTACCCGCTTGTCGTTGATTTCAGCGGCAAGCAAGTAAGTTTCTTTGATTGTCGCGATTTTGGTCGCTTGCACAAAATCAGCGACACAATCTGGCAGAGCTCGGATATACTTCTTGATTGCTATCTTAGGAGTCTTGACTTAATCAGGGCAGATAATACTGAGCTGCTTGAAACGTGTAGTTAAAGCAGCGTTTTCACCATCCCTCTGCTTCAGATGCCAGAATTCGTCCTCCAACTTTTGGCGCTCATGGGGAGGGCAGAACTCTTCGAGCATAACGTCCTTTAACTCATCCCATGACAGACCATAAGCTGCGTTGTTTCCGTGTTTGTTCCTCTCGGCCGTCCACCAGTCTAATGCGCGGGACTGGAAGACGCCGGTAGCATTCAGAGTGCGGAGATTGTCAGGACATCCACTCTGACGCAGAGTGGCTTCGATCGAGTCGAACCATTGGAACAAGGCCGTGGGACCATCTTCACCAGTGAACTCCTTCGGACCACAAGCTTTGAACTGCTTGAAGCTGAAAGCAGTCTTGGGAGTATCTTTAGGAGCTTCGGTTCTGGACTCCTCAGATGATTTGCTAACATTCTCATAAATTTCGCTCATGATCTGAGGTACAACCTTTGCTACTTGTTTAACGAGTATGGCAGCAAGGCGTTTGTGTCTCTGTTCTCGATGAGAAAGTAGTGGGTGACGGGGTCCAGATGATGGTCCAGTTGACATTGTCTGCAACAGACATCGTCACAGGTCTCAAAAACGTCATAATCGAATCTCACCTCACACGTCTAGTACTTACTAAAGCTCAGGAGCACGCATAATCATGTAAGCACATAGGCATGAAATCATAGATTCACATAGAGACACATAAGCACGTAGGGCACAGAAGCACATACGCATGTAATGACAGAGGCAGTCATAATACAGAAACCTATCATTTTAAGCCTGCGAGTGTTCGAATATAGCGGTCGCGAATAATATAGCGGGTAGTATAGCATAGTTGGTTAACTTAGCAATCATTTGGGCGTAAGGTCGTGCCTCATAGTAGTAGTGATTTGTTAACGTTTTGAGATAGAGTGCAGTGCGAGTCGTGTGTGTCGATCGAAGTGAAAGCAAAAAAAATCGAATAATTCTCCAAAATTAAACACATAAACAGGTAAATACATGTACAAACACATAAAATCGACGAATCATCAGAGTCAGCAGTTGCGGGCTCAGAATCGAAACATATAAAAATCGAGAAATAGATTGTCTGCGGCTATTAGACATTGGCTGCCCAAAGTGATCCGACTATTCACAAGGACTTTTGTTCACACCTGGACCTTTGGGATTATGCTTTCGCCTCGATTCTTGGGCGAATGGCACGTGTCCTTTCAGTCTCGGCGTGTCGTCAAGTCGTTGGAGTCCGTTGAGTCTTTGGTGAGAGTTTTGTAAAACCGAGTTAAGGTTGGAACAAGTCGTCAAGGTTAGGGTTTCACCCCTGGCTTAACAACTTTGTCCTGTTTTGATAAAATAGAAGAGAGTTATGCGTCAAAGTATGGATTTCACTCCTGATTCAACGCAAATCCTCGTGTTTATAGATGAAAATGCGAGGCGAATGAGTAATTTGGTCGAGAGTTTGCTGTTTTCACACCTAATCTCAGCGGAATCGCCCGTCCATTCTTTGAAAACTAAAGTGCAGTGATAGTGTAACATAGGAGAGAATTGCGAGGAATAACAGTAAGCTCGTACATAATCCCTACCGGACATGTACGAGTCGGCCTGTTGGTTCCTAACTATAGACTAGGTCTCTAAGACATCGACCCGGACTAGGTCGAGTCTTGCCTAATTCCCTATAGTTATGGCTCTGATACCAATCTGTCACACCCCAACAGATGGCAGAAACATCGGGGCATGGCACTGAGCAAAACAGATTGTCCAGAAGTTTTCATAACGACTATATTTACCAAATATTTAAAGCAACACGTCCCATACCATGTCATAAGTGATAATATAATTATTACAGACAAAATCTAGTCAAGTAGTTCTGTTTCGACAACTCAGATTTATACATAGATAGTTTATTTATTGGTTTCTAGGACCTCTTCCCTAGCTTCAATTTCATCTCCAGCATAAAGAGCATCCTAGACCTTTCCTTGCCTCAATTTCACAGCAAGCTAAGCATATAAACAACTTAAGCACCTGTCACATACGTTAAAGTAAAAGTCAATACACATAGTGTAAAGGTGAGCATACAAGTTTAATAGTAGCATAATAGCGTTTGAAATTGTTTACGCATAGCCAGCACGTACACAGGGTGAAATGAGGCATGTTAGTTATCGACATGAACCCATCGATACCAATGACTGCGGGTTGACAGCCCAAGGCAGTTCGCGATACATACTCACCACTGTGATCCATGTAACTAATTGTCCTTAGCAACCCCTGAGTGAACAGGTGCTGAGTCCAAACTAATAGTACTACCGTCACTAAGGCAGGTAGACAGCATTCCATGTGTAAACATAACAAACAAGCATACATTTAGTCATGTAATACATGCAGTTTCGGTTAGCGCCTTAAGTATTTGCATAGTGTGTTCGATGTGATTTAGAATAAGTAACGTATGTAACACCCAAAAGTGCGTAAAGCAAAAAAGGGATCGAGTATACTCACAGCGATTGAATGGATTGAAGGGAGCGCTAGAGAGTAGGGTTAGCCTTAACAGATTGATAGTATAACGATAAGTGCCGCGTAAAACGATGCAAGGTGCAAGTGAGTCGAACAGCAGTTCGATCGGATGGTAGTCCGATCGGACAGCCAGTCGTGCGAGTGGTAGTCCGTTCAGACGGTCGTCCGGTCGGATGACTGTTCGAGTGGATTGTTTCTTCCTTTGGGAAGGATGTGTTTGTGTATGATGGCTTGACTTTTGAAGTTTTCGTTGTAGTATTTTGAAAACATTGAAGTATCTCTACCTTTCAGGTCAGTCGATTGGATGGTCATTCTATTGGATGACGACCCGATCGGTTGGACACTTTGCGAGAACAAGTTCATAGCAGGTTGTCACTCGATCGAACGGTTGATCGATCGGGTGGCATTCTTTGTGCATTACGCGTGTTGAAAATTGTTTAAGTGCTGAAGTCAGAACATCACATGGTCGAGTGGTAGTCCGATCGAATGGTAACCCGGTCGGTCAGCCCTTCGTTCATTGTTCATTCTTCAAGGTTTTGAAAACAAAAGTTAAGTGTGGGACCAAGGTGTAGATCGAACGGGTGAGAACCCGTTCGTACGTCAGTCCGATCAGACGGTAGTCCGATCGAATGGCGTTCCGTCCGTCTTACACTTGGCGGTTTTATCGTTTGTCGTTTTATCGAGACGTTCTGATAGCGTATTAAGCAACAGAAACCTTGTCAATACTTGGTTCCCCCGATCGGACAGGAATTACCCAAATCCGGTCAGTTAATGGTTCGAGACGGTGTTCCATGTTTAACCCGAAATCGATAGTCTCGTGGATAGAATCCAGATCTTGAACCAACACAACCACAAGAATGAGTAGTAAGTCGGCACAAGCTCCGATTCTATCGGTTTTGAGTGTAAAAGAGTTGAAAGAAAGTTGGAAAACCATCTTTCAATCCTTTTCTTGTGAGTATGTCTAGATCTATGAAAGATCTTTGTTTGTTTATGTTGAAATCGGTTAGATCTAAGTTGTTCTTTGTGGATTGAGGCCAAAACATGAAGTTTTTCAAGAACACATGATGACATCATCCTAGAACACCTTGAATCTTGATGATTTCACGGTTAAAAGTTAAGATTCAAAAGATAGAAAGGTGTAGGAGTGCGTGTAGATTAAGGAAGTACAAGATTTAGGATGAGATCTTACCGAAATTGCGAGAAATCGGAGAAAAAGCAAGGTTGGAGCGTTGGTCGGACGTCAGTTGCCAAAAGTAGAAAGTTTGAAAGTGACAAGGGGTATTTATAGGGTTACCCGGAGTGGAAAGGGGTGGAGAGGGGCTGGTCGGTCAGTTAGGCAGTCCAATCGGACAGCTGTCCGGTCGAGCGGCTGCTCGGTCGATCGGCTGGCCGATCGACTGGTCACCTGGTTGATCAGTCACCTTGTTCGGGTGTTCGCTGCGACGAGTTTTGCCGTTTCTATTTCGATTGCGAGCGTTGCGATGCGATAGAGTTTCCTAGTCAAATTACTTTTAACCCCAACTAATATATCAACATACAAGCATCCTTACTTCGTATTCGTTTAGCGTTTGCGATTCGATTGCGATTGAGTTCGATTGCGTTTCGATTGATCACCACATACATAAATAAACATGCACAAGTAACACATAAGGCACCCGCACACGTATAACAATAACCAAAATGCGTATTTCAAGTTGCGATTCGTATTACCATTCGATGTCGATTCGATTAGCACAATTTGAGTATTGTTTAGTTAACTTTATCGCATTGTTACTTCCTATAGTTCACAGTCATAAGTCGATTAAATAACGAATAACACATGTCGATTACTGCGATTATTGACAATTACTCCACATAATACAACTAAAGCGAAAACAAAATAGGCTAACTACAAGTCAAAGAAGTCAAAACAGGAATTGAGCAAGGAGAGACAGATCGCAATTAGCAATCTTTTCTTCCTTTGACGTCAATCTTGACTTTGACTATGACGGGTAACTAAACATACCGAGCAAATCTAAGGTGAGTTCATTTCTCTTGAGCATGTGTCCCGGTGGGTGGGACAATCAAATGGGTATTCCTGGGAGGAATAAATCTTGTGGGTAAAAACTGGAATGTTGGATAATACACTCATTTCCTATCACCTTAAGTCCTATCTTCTACCGAATAGTTACCTAAGAGGTAACGGGGTATTAGTTGATAGCGCTATTAGGCTTGGCAACCTAACACCGTACCTGAGAGGATGGGCGTGAACTAATGACCTTAATCATGAACAATGCTTAGATAGGGGGCATTGGGGACGGGAAAAATAATCTGGAAGCCATCTTGTACGGTACTCGAGTTATTATCAACATTATAATCAATGAACTGAACTAAACACTTGGTAACTAACGTTTTCGTAAAACTATGAACTCACCAGCATTGTCTGATACACTTGTTGCATGATCGCAGGTCGTTAGGTACTATAGACAAGGAACTTGCTATCTGGATTGCTGGAGTGGTCATGGGTCGCACTACATGGATATGCATGACTTGTTTACTGATTTCACATACATTTGGTTTTGAAACGTTTAAACAATGATTTACTATTGGCTTCCACTGGACATGTTAAACTTGGATTATGTTTATGAATGTTTTATCGTTATAAATGGAAACTTTGTTTAATATCTTGATATTGGTTCAATGTGATTAGTGGCTAGATCCTGGTACGTCACACGCCTAGCGGGGTTTCCGCATGTGGTATTTTAGGGGTGTGACAGTTTGGTATAAGAGCCACTGGTTATAGTGTACTAGGTTTTAAAACATTTTTATAAAACCAGACTATAACCGAACAGTTCAGAAAAATCGACCATGACACTCAGCTCCAGATTGCAAGGTTCGTCTCTCGTTTATTTATTGCACATCATATTTAGTGAACACTTGAGTATGACACCGCATGTGAATGCACACCCAACACTATAGTATGAGTTCTTGTGTTACTAGCCTATGTTATGTGTTTGATAGTGTGACTCATCCCTAAACCTTCCTGATCTATGTTGTGGTGTTTTTGTCTTTCTACTCGAATTTGAGGAACCTTTTAAGCATGAGTTGGGAGAAGCTGAGATAAACATGCAAATCGCATTGCTATTATGGGTGCACACATAATAATAATGTGGGGTGTATGTGAGTCTTAGTGAGGCTTAACGAGTGTGAAAGGGGTTCCGCTCTATTGTTTGAAGTAATGATAGAACTCGGTAATCTGTAGACGTCATAGTGATGTATGACTCCCATCCAATCCTGACTTTTAACCTTTTTCCCCTTTTCCTATTTAGAATCATAAGTGGACGTGGTGGAGGCCGCAGTGGAGGATGTGGCAACATTACTATGTCCCAGGCTGAATTAACCGACCTGATCAACACTCGAGTGGCTGAAGCCCTAGCGGCTCAGCAGGTGGGTACGATATGTGCCAAATACCCTTTATCCTTGTGACGCGTACTCGAATCTTACCTGTGTGTTGTATTTTCTTTCGTCTTTAGGTCAACCCATGAATCAGAACAATCCGCCTGTGTGCACATTTAATACATTCATAGATTGTAAGCCACAGACGTTCAGTGGGACTGAAGGAGCCGTGGGACTACTGCGTTGGTTTGAGAAGGCGGAATCGGTGTTCGCGATGTGTAACTGTCCTGCTGGGGACAGAGTGAAGTATGCTTCAGGCACACTTGAGGATGGTGCCTTGACTTGGTGGAATGCCCAAGTCCAGATGCTGGGTATTGAAATGGCAAATGCAACCACTTGGGAGGATTTTAAAGAGCTGATGGGAGAGGAATATTGTCCTCATGACGAAGTGCAGAAACTGGAGAATGAGTATTATGATCTGAAAATGGTGGGGTCTGAGATTGAGGCATACACGAAACGGTCTCATGATTTAGCTAATATGTGCCCAAACTTATCACGACCTCCACACCGAAGAATCAAACTGTACATCAAAGGATTAGCTCCGCAGGTTAAGGGCTTGGTTACTACAGCTAACCTCAACAATTTACCTCAGATAATTCGGCTGGCTCACAAAATCACAGATCAGGAGGTGGAGCGTGGCTCGCTACCACCACGTGTCTCTACTACTATTACTAGTGCTACAACTACTACCCCTTGCTACTGACAGCAAACGTAAGTGGAATGAAGTGGACAAGGTGTCCAACACGAACCAGTCACAAAAGAAGCCAGACAATGGCAGCAACCGCAGTTTTAGTCAGTCGTCCTCAGTTAATCAAATTCAGACTAATAGCTCCAATCAGGGTTCTTACGCAGGGAAGCAGCCAAAGTGTAACAAGTGTAATTTTCATCATCGTGGGTCGTGCACCCGAGTCTGTCACAGGTGCAACAAGGTGGGCCATATGGCTAGAGATTGCAGGGCCCCACTCCCAAGACAACAGTAGCAGCAACCCCCACAGCAATAGCAGCCACAGCAACAGGAGAGGCAGCAGCCTCAGCAGAATCAGGGAAATCGTAAGGGGTGTTTTCAGTGTGGAGACGAGGGTTACTTTAGGCGAGATTGCCCTCAACTGAATCAGAATGCTAGTAATAACAATAACAACATTGGGAACAACAACAATGGAAACAATGGTGGGAATGGTGCGCGTGGAAGAGTGTTTACCATTGGTGCTGGGGAAGCTAGGAACGATGGCAACGTTGTTACTGGTATGTTTTTCGTGAACAACCTATTTGCTTCTGTTTTATTCGACTCTGGTGCCGATTGGAGTTATGTGTCTTTGGGGTTCAGTCATCAGTTAGGGTTAACTCCTATACCTCTTGTAACTAAACAAGTAGTAGAATTGGCTGATGGCAAATCTATTGAAGCCTCGCATGTCCTTTTTGGGTGTAAACTCGATCTTATGGGTCAAGTGTTCGACAATGACCTACTTCCCGTTACTCTTGGAAGTTTTGATGTGGTTGTTGGTATGAATTGGTTGTCTAAACATCAAGCGAAAATTCTCTGCAAAGAGAAAATCGTACGTATTCCTCTCCCTAGTGCAGAATCTTTGTCAGTTCAAGGTCATCGTAGTGGTGCAATCGTTGGCATCATTTCAGCTATGAAAGCCCAGAAGTGTCTACGAAAGGGCTACCCTGCTATTTTAGCACTTGTTACTGATACTCATCCTGAAGAAAGGAAAATCGAAGACCTACCTGTGGTCAGTGAGTTTCCAGATATATTTCCTGAAGAACTTCCTGGTCTACCTCCACACCGTCAGGTGGAATTTCAGATTGACCTTACACCAGGAGCAGCCCCGATTGCTCGTGCTCCTTATCGTCTTGCACCAGGAGAGTTTCAAGAGCTGTTAAATCAACTCCAAGAACTGTTGGATAGAGGTTTTATCCGACCCAGTTATTCGCCTTGGGGAGCCCCAGTTCTGTTCGTGAAGAAGAAAGACGGATCCTATCGTATGTGTATAGATTATCGAGAGCTCAACAAAGTGACAGTCAAGAACCGTTATCCTTTGCCACGTATCGACGATCTGTTTGACCAGTTGCAAGGGTCAAGTTTTTACTCGAAGATCGATTTAAGATCGGGCTATCATCAGATGAGAGTCCGAGAGGAGGATGTTCCTAAAACGGCTTTCCGAACGCGATATGGCCATTATGAGTTTCTGGTTATGCCATTCGGGTTAACTAATGCACCAGCGGTTTTCGTGGACCTCATGAACCACGTGTGTAAGCCGTATCTTGACGATTTCGTCATTATGTTTATCGATGACATTCTGATCTATTCAAAGAGCAAGGAGGACCACGAGCGACACTTATGTCTTATCTTGGAGCTCCTGAGGAAGGAGCAACTCTACGCGAAATTCTCTAAGTGTGATTTCTGGATTCGAGAGGTACACTTCCTTGGCCACATTGTTAATGAAATGGGGATACACGTGGATCCTGCTAAAATTGATGCTATACGAAATTGGGCGGCACCGAAGAATCCTTCGGAGGTGCGACAATTTCTTGGTCTCGCTGGGTACTATCGCAGATTTATTAAAGACTTCTCGAAGATCGCTCAACCTCTCACCGCACTAACACAGAAAGGCGTTGTATACTCTTGGGGAACGAAACAAGAAGATGCTTTCCAGTTGTTGAAACAAAAACTCTGCAGTGCACCAATATTGTCTTTACCAGCGGGTACCGAAGATTTTGTGGTGTATTGTGATGCTTCTATTCAGGGTCTCGGTTGTGTGCTAATGCAACGCGAGAAGGTGATAGCGTACGCTTCTCGACTGTTGAAGGTTCATGAGAAGAATTACATGACTCACAACTTAGAGTTGGGGTTGTGGTCTTTGCATTAAAAATCTGGAGGCATTACCTGTACGGTACTAAATGCACCATTTATACCGACCACAAGAGCCTTCAACATATCTTTGATCAGAAGGAATTGCATATGCGACAACGTCGTTGGGTAGAACTCTTAAACAACTACGATTGTGCAATCAAGTATCACCCAGGTAAAGCTAACGTTGTAGCTGATGCCCTTAGTCGAAAGGAAACGAAACCCAAGCGTGTCCGCGCTCTACAGCTCACTATCCACTCTAATTTACCTGATCAGATCCGTTCGGCTCAGACTGAAGCGTTGAAGGAAGAAAACCTGAAAGCTGAATATTTGCGGGGCATGGAAAAACGACTCGTGGAGAGATCAGACGACATTTATTATTTTATGGAACGGATATGTGTTCCTTTTTTTGGAAATCTTAGGGAGCTTGTGATGGACGAAGCGCACAAGTCTCGCTACTCTGTTCACCCAGGTTCAGATAAGATCTATCAGGACCTCAAAGTCTTATATTGGTGGCCAAAGATGAAGGCTCACATCGCGACGTATGTGAGTAAATGCTAACTTGTGCGAAGGTCAAGGTAGACTACCAGAAACCCTCAGGCCTGCTTCAACAACCAGAAATACCCATGTGGAAATGGGAGCAAATTGCTATGAATTTCGTCACTGGTTTGTGATGTGTGCAAAATGCAACATATAAATTACATCAATTGTGGCATAAAACTAACCCTTTTTTAGTACTAATGTTGGAAAAAGTGTGCTTTTGTCTTCCTTTTGTATTTTCAGGATTAAATGAGCTCAAATTAACAAAAGAAACAAAAAGGCAGCTAAATCTAACACAAATACAAGAAAAGGAACAAACGTGACATGCCCAACCCCACGACAACATCTTCCCAAGCAAAACAAGAGAACAGAAGGCTGAATACGTCCCGTGCTCAGTGAACACGGGGGCGTGCCCAAGTGTCAGCATAAAAGACAAAGTTGTAGAAGCTTCCATCGCCCACCACGGGGCCATGCTCAGCAGACACGGAGCCGTGGTCAACTATAAGATTCGCAGAATCCAAGCAAATCTTGATACTACAGATATGCTTCTGCACACGGGGCCGTGGTCAACTAATACAGACAAAAGCAATTAATGAAGACAGAGAAGGATGTGGACACGGGGCCGTGCCCGAGCTTCTGTTCAGCCTATAAATAGGAGTGTTTGGCTCAAGCTCAAACCATCCCTTGGCACACCACATCTCTCACACTTCACCCACCACCCACCACCACCATAACACCATCATCCACCACCATCATCCATTGTCCATCATAGAGTGTGTGAGTCGTCTCGGGATCCAAGATTGATCATAAGAGTTCTTGACAATCAAGGCCATGTTTGCCTAAGTCTCTTACATCACTTGGTGAAGACAAAGTGTCTAGTGTAATACTTTTTATTTTTAATATTTTCGCACTTTTTAATTGGTTATGTATTAATGACTTTAATAACTAGTTTCTTATGTTGAAGGTGATTGTTCCTTATCGTTTGTCCGTGGTGTCTTGGCATTATTTTACTGTCGATATAAAATAAAAGATTTTCACCATTTATATCTCCACGGTCTATATGGAGGTATGTTGGCTACCTGGTCGGGGGTTAAGGGAACGGTTTAGTAAGAGTCTTGCCATTGTTCAGTGTATAGATCCTGCAAAGGACCTGGGTCAAATTTAGTAGGACCTCCTTCAATACTTAACGGTATTGGATGGCGGGGGTCCAAACTCTTTGATCCCCTCATAAGTTAAGCTACTATTAAAACTTTAACCCGGCTACTTAGGAGTGTAACCCTGCTGACTCAGACTACTTAGCCGAGGGTAACGTCGCCTTCAAAAGAGGGGCCTACCACATTATGCATTAATAACTTAATTAATTATCTTTCAATAATCCGACCCTTTAGGATTGTATCCTTGCTGACTCAAACTACTGGGTTGAGGGTAACGTCACCTCCAAAAGAGGGGCCTACTACAATAACTAAGATAATCTCTTAAATAGTGCAAAAGTGCGGAAATAATCAAAGGTTACACTAAACACGAGTCGGAGCCAAGTGATTCATCTTGTCTATCTGGTTTTACTTTTATTTTTATTTTTCAGCATTTTAGTTAGTTTTTATTTTCTTAGTTTAAAAAACATTTCTCTAAACTTTTGATTTGATTAGACGTTGAGGATAAACCGGTACTAAAAGCTCTTGTGTCATTGGACGACCTCGGTATCTTACCAACACTATACTACGCTCACGATGGGTGCACTTGCCCATATGTGTGTTTAGTGTTAGTAAATATCGTGTTTTATAAATTTAAAACTTGGCTAAAGAAAGTGTAAAAGGGCTTAAAATAAACATTAAAACGATAACACACTTCACGCACATCAAGTTTTTGGCGCCGTTGCCGGGACACAAGGATTTTAAGAAAGTTAGGAATCAACGGCCTAATCGTTTTTCTTATATTTCTATTTTTTTAGGAATTTTCTTAGTTTTTCAGCTTCTGCAGAACTCAGCATGGGCCGTGTCCGCTGAACACGCCCCGTGCCCAATCATTGGAACTGGCAATCCTGTTTTAAGTCAGACAGTAAGCTGAACACGGGGCCGTGCCCACTCAACACGCCCCGTGCCCAAGATTCAGTTACTGAAAACAGAACCGTGAGATCCCGACGGTTGGTAATTTCTGACACAAACATGAGTGATACTGATATTTTTTACTTTCGGCACTCTTATGGTACGTGGTGTCAAATATGTGGTGGTTCCCATAAGGAATTAGAATGTTATTTTCTAAATTATAAGCCCCACTATATAGACCCATCGTTTCCTTATATCCTTAAGAGGGGCGAAAGTAAAAATAATCCTTATCTCTCCCTCGAATGTTCTCAACCGTATTTTCTAGGAGAAATGCTTCTTGATGAGCTATTTCAATTGGAAGATCTGATTCTTAATTGGTTAAAAGAACTTAGGATAGATTTCAATAATTTATCTCAAAACGATAACCAAGAAGAAGTGTTGGGATCGCATTCAAACAACTTCGTTGTTACCAACGATACTTCTAACTCTAGTGAGGACTTGAACGATAGTCGTCCCTGTGTCGATTGTGCCGTGAAGGACTCCCCATCGACTTCGTTCGATGCATACATAGACCTGAGCGATTCGGCATACACCTTCTTTAACGAGAGCCCGGGAAAGGGTTGGACTTGTGCACCTACATATAGCATAGGAATCACCCTCACCGACAACCTCTTGCGTTCTCGTCTTAATCTAGAGCAATTAAGGTATCTTAGGCACTTTGGGGTTGTTCCATCCAGTCAGGAACCGCCCGATCCGGAAAAGTTCCTTAAAAATAGACAAACTTCATAAACAGCCCTTCGACACGGGGCCGTGCCCAGGTCAACACGCCCCCGTGTCCACCAAAAGATTCCCCTCTGACTTTTTGTCAGAATACGAACAAAACGTGTCAGGATCTTGCCTGCACACGGGGCCGTGTCCAGCATGCTGTCATTTTCTATAAATGCAGCCAAGAATCCTGCACATTTGGACCATCCTGGGACAGAGATTTGAAAGTATTTTCTAACCTACCATCCTAGGTATGTTCTAAAAGAAGGTTCTAACAAACATCTTGTCCTTTCCTCTTTTATCCATTACCTTCTTCTTCATCTTTCTTGCAACAACACCTCCATTGAAGCTTGATTCCAAGCTTATTGTGATGTTTGTTAAACTTTTGTTCAAGGAATCTTGTTAAAAATAAGTTACACAACATTGTTTTAAGTTATTTCTGTTAAAAAATGTTTCATAAGTTGGGAAAATAATTTGAAACTCCAAGATTCCTTGTTCTAAAAAACTGCAGAAAGGTGAACACGGGGCCGTGCTCATTGAGCACGGGGCCATGTCCGTGGTACTGTTTCATTAAAATGAACTATTTTTGGTTTGTTTTCATAGAATGTCTAGCCAAAACAGTGGAACCTCTTCTGCGCACTCCAGAAATAGTCGAAGGGAGAGAAGGCCATCAATTGAACCAACTCTCGTACGATACGTAATGGCGTTACGTGAAGCTCTTGATGAGATGACTTCGGTAGAGGAAGTCCTAATAGACCGTATAAATTATCTTACGGTGGGGTTGGAAAACAGTTTTCAAGAAATAAACCTCTTGCACCAGAGGTTAAACATTCTTGTAACACCTCCCATGGAACCAATCCTCCCTCAAGAGGATTGGAACCTAGCACTTGGAATCAACAATCATACCGGTTGGGACGACATTCCAGCGGAACCTCCTCTTGAAGATCTACAAGAAGTCCCGGTGGAGGTTGCACCTCCTCAAACCAATGCCAATGAGCCCGCCTTTCTTCTTCCTAGGGAGATAGAATAATGGCTCGCCGGCGTTTGAGGAACCCATGCCCGGAGAAAGAAGTTTTTCAAGCCGCATCTAACCGAGGGATTTACCTTTTCGGAAATTTTGCTAATAGAATAAGTAGTAGGCTAGAACTTTTTGGTTTAGATTTCTTGCGTTTCTTTGATCTAACTATCTAGTATTTTAACTTTTAGACTATTATGTAATTCTCTCTATGACTTAATGAATGATGGTTTTATATAATTTGGTGTTTGGATGATGTTGTAATGAGTAAAACACACTCGGGTTGGCAAAGGATACAAGGGAAACTTGAACCAGCACCCCATGCAGGAAAACAGGGCCATCCGACAAAATTTCTTCATTACAGCAAGTTCAGCACGGGCCGTGTCCGCCCAACATGGCCCCGTGCTGCACAGTCTGCAGAAATGACCCAGTTCAGGTAAACTGGACACGGGCCGTGTTCACCCAACACGTCCCCGTGTCCAGGCTTCTGTTTCTTTTGTTTAACTTTCTGTTACTGACACCTGAACACGGGGCCGTGCCTGGACAACACGGGGCCGTGTCCAGGCGCCCAGTAACACAAATTTTTTCTTTTTCACACCTTTTACACATTCAATCAACCTAAAAACTTATTTTTGGGACACATTGAGGACAATGTGTAATTTAAGTGTGGGGGGGATGCTAAAACCTTGAATCTTGCAAGTCCTAATAACAAGCCTTACACAAAACTCTATTGGAACCGCTAATCACCCCAAATTTTTTCAAAAATTTTCATTTTTTTTACTTGTCTAGGTTTAATTTGGGAATTTCAAAATTCTAAAAAGGTTATATTTTTACAAATTTAAAACCGATAGCGTCGTGATAAAAAGAACCAACATAAGAAAATTATGAAAAGGCATGACAAGCTTAGTTAAAATTTAATTATATATACTTGATCACATAAAAACCCATTCCCACAAAAGTGAGTTTTGAGCCTTTATTGAGCATACAAATACATATCTTTAAATTAAATGCTCATTTTTCGTTTCTTGTGTGAATAGCCGCTTGGTTCTTACAACTCTAGAACTTGCCACGGCGATACATTCCCAGTCCTTACCAACTTAAACCTGAGTAAGTAAATGATGGAGGCATTAGGACTAACCCTTTTTATTTCTACACCATTATTTTTCTTTTTTTTTTACCACCTACCCAAAATCCCCCTAATTAACCCCTTTGAGCCTAAACCTTTTCATTTCTTAACCCAAACCATACACCCTTTCACCCACCAAAACCTTTTTATTTTTAACCCTTTATTTTAGTAACACGCTCGGTTTTTCGTATGACTTCCAAAAAAAATGATGATGAAGCAAAAGAAATAAACAATCAAGTTCATCAAAAATAACTTTGTTTGAATTATGGCTTCATCAAAAATAAAAAAAAATGCAAAAATAAAAAGTCTTACGAAAACCGATGCTTTTTACGCTTTTCGCCCTTTTCTACTAACCACTAACCCAACCACCTACCTTTAACCCAAGCCTAACCCTTCACCCAAAAGTCCTCTTGATATTTACAAAGGTATATAGTTAAAAAGGAGGAGGATTGATTGCTTGGCAAGCCTATGGTAGGAGTAAGTTCCATGCCGCTCTCGAGTGATTCACTAAAATACATCTTCGGCCGAGTGTTGAGTGATCCCCCGTGAGGTATGTGAACTTTTATATAAATAGAATTTTAAAGAGGCATGTTATGCCCTAATAAGTAATTTATCTTATGAAAAGTTTTAAATAAATCATGACGAATAGGATTGTAAATAAATAAAAATAAAACGTAATAAAGAATCTTGGAAATCCCGACACTCTATGACAAGCCCAAAAACCTTCTCTTCTACCCATTCCATTTGGGAGTGTAAAGCCACATTATAAAGAGTTTTGCTAGAGGACAAGCAAAGATTCAAGTGTGGGGGTATTTGATGTGTGCAAAATGCAACATATAAATTACATCAATTGTTGCATAAAACTAACCCTTTTTTAGTACTAATGTTGGAAAAAGTGTGATTTTGTCTTCCTTTTGTATTTTCAGGATTAAATGAGCTCAAATTAACAAAAGAAGCAAAAAGGCAGCTAAATCTAACATAAATACAAGAAAAGGAACAAACGTGACACGCCCAACCCCACGACAGCATATTCCCAAGCAAAACAAGAGAACAGAAGGCTGAACACGCCCCGTGCTCAGTGAACACGGGGGCGTGCCCAAGTGTCAGCATAAAAGACAAAGTTGTAGAAGCTTCCATCGCCCACCACGGGGCCGTGGTCAACTATAAGATTCGCAGAATCCAAGCAAATCTTGATAGTACAGATATGCTTCTACACACGGTGTCGTGCCCAACGGACACGGGGCCGTGGTCAACTAATACAGACAAAAGCAATTAATGAAGACAGAGAAGGATGTGGACACGGGGCCGTGCCTGAGCTTCTGTTCAGCCTATAAATAGGAGTGCTTGGCTCAAGCTCAAACCATCCCTTGGCACACCACCTCTCTCACACTTCACCTACCACCCACCACCATCATCCACCGCCATCATCCATTGTCCATCATAGAGTATGTGAGTCGTCTCAGGATCCAAGATTGATCGTAATAGTTCTTGACAATCAAGGCCATGTTTGCCTAAGTCTCTTACATCACTTGGTGAAGACAAAGTGTCTAGTGTAATACTTTTTATTTTTAATCTTTTCGCACTTTTTAATTGGTTATGTATTAATGACTTTAATAACTAGTTTCTTATGTTGAAGGTGATTCTTCCTTATCGTTTGTCCGTGGTGTCTTGGCATTATTTTACTGTCTATATAAAATAAAATATTTTCACCATTCATATCTCCACGGTCTATATGGAGGTATGTTGGCTATCTGGTCGGGGGTTAAGGGAACGGTTTGGTAAGAGTCTTGCCATTGTTCAGTGTATAGATCCTGCAAAGGACCTGGGTCAAATTTAGTAGGACCTCCTTCAGTACTTAACGGTATTGGATGGCGGGGGTCCAAACTCTTTGATCCCCTCATAAGTTAAGTTACTATTAAAACTTTAACCCGGCTACTTAGGACTGTATCCCTGCTGACTCAGACTACTTAGCCGAGGGTAACGTCGCCTTCAAAAGAGGGGCCTACCACATTATGCATTAATAACTTAATTAATTATATTTCAATAATCCGACCCTTTAGGATTGTATCCTTGCTGACTCAAACTACTGGGTTGAGGGTAACGTCACCTCCAAAAGGGGGGCCTACTACAATAACTAAGATAATCTCTTAAATAGTGCAAAAGTGCGGAAATAATCAAAGGTTACACTAAACACGAGTCGGAGCCAAGTGATTCATCTTGTCTATCTGTTTTTATTTTTATTTTTCAGCATTTTAGTTAGTTTTATTTTCTTAGTTTAAAAAACATTTCTCTAAACTTTTGATTTGATTAGACGTTGAGGATAAACCGGTACTAAAAGCTCTTGTGTCCTTGGACGACCTCGGTATCTTACCAACACTATACTACGCTCACAATGGGTGCACTTGCCCATATGTGTGTTTAGTGTTAGTAAATATCGTGTTTTATAAATTTAAAACTTGGCTAAAGAAAGTGTAAAACGGCTTAAAATAAACATTAAAACCATAACACACTTCACGCACATCAGTTTGCCGAGAACTCAAAACGGAAACGATACCATTTGGGTGATCGTTGATCGTCTCACGAAGCCAGCACATTTCCTAGCAATCAAGGAAACGGATAAATTATCACAACTCGCTGCTGTTTATCTAAAGGAGGTGGTCTCTAGGCATGGGGTGCCAACCTCTATTATTTCCGATCGTGACCCGCGTTTTATATCAGATTTACGGCAGTCGATGCATAAATCATTCGGCTCACGCCTCGACATGAGCACTGCCTATCACCCACAGACGGATGGTCAAAGTGAACGAACCATTCAGACACTTGAAGACATGCTGCGAGCATGTGTGATCGATTTTGGTAAGGGGTGGGAGAAGCACTTGCCGTTGATAGAGTTCTCTTACAACAACAGTTACCATACTAGCATCCAGGCAGCTCCGTTTGAAGCGTTGTACGGCCGGAAATGTCGTTCTCCTATTTTTTGGGCTGAGGTGGGTGACAGCCAAATCACAGGTCCGGAACTTGTACTCGAAGCGTCTGAAAAGATTGTCCAGATTAGAAATCGTATGGCGGCAGCATGTGACAGGCAGAAAAGCTACGCTGACAAGCGTAGGAAACCCTTAGAGTTCGCTGTAGGCGATCGAGTTACGTTGAAAGTCTCACCCTGGAAGGGTGTGGTGCGCTTTGGGAAGCGCGGAAAGCTTAATCCACGTTATGTCGGGCCATTCAAAATCCTGGAGCGAATCGGTAAAGTGGCCTACAAGCTCGAATTACCTGCTAAGTTAGGTAACGTTCATGATGTCTTCCATGTTTCGCAACTAAAGAAATGCTTTTCAGATGAAACACTTGTGGTACCGTTTCAAGAGCTGTAGATTGATGACAAATTGCAGTTTGTCAAAGAACCCATCGAAATCATGGATCGAGAAGTTAAGGTTCGTAAGCAAAGTCGGATTCCAATCGTGAGAGTCTGTTGGAACTCAGGACGTGGACCGGAGTTCACAAGGGAACGCGAGGATCAGATGAAGCTCAAGTATCCTCAATTATTCCCAACTGCCCCATCTAAATCTGATGCAACTGGTGAATTTCGGGGCGAAATTCCCTTTCAAGTTGAGGATGATGTGGCACCTGCGGAAAATCCACAGTCATCCTAATCAAACATCTCGCTGTGGGTCACTTGTCAAATTTCGGGACGAAATTTCTTTCAAGTTGGGGATGATGTGACAACTCGAGATTTCAAGGCCTTTCCTTTATGCATTACTTGTTCCACAGTTCATTTTATGTTGTATCTTGTGCATGATATGAGAATAGTTAAAGTATTGTTACGTTTGAGTGTTGCATGAAAACTTAAGTATTGTGTAATGTTTATTGTGTAATGTTATAATTATGTTTAACCTCGATTGAGAAACACTTGACGAAGGATGATTCTTCGTCACTCTCACTCCTCGACGAAGAGTAGAACTTCGTCACAATCAACCTTCGACGAAGGTTGATTCTTCGTCACACACACACCACGGCGAAGAATGCACTTCGCCAAAGGAATACTTCGCCAAAAAGGGGCCTTCGGCCCAGACTATTCGAGGTCCAGAATGGCCTGATTGTTATTTTGTGCGTATGACTTATCATATCACGTAACTACAAATCCCACAAACCCTAAGGCTCTCTCTCTCTGCGTAATGACATCTAGGTCTCGAAGCCCTTCATCTCCAAACAAACTGGTTAGTGTCTTGTTCTCGTTCGTTGGATTAATACATGATATGTGGATTCGTGTTGTGATGATTTTGTATGAATATGTAGGATCTTGTGTACATAATGTTCCATTGTTGATCGGTCGTATGAATGTTTATTACGTAGTTAGGGTTTGTACGATGAAAGTGTTGAAGATCCTTGTGTGTTTCAATGATTAATGTTTGATTAGAATTGTACGTTAAATGAAACTGTTATGTTTTAGGTAGTCGATGATTGATCATAATTAGGGTTGTTGAACTTGTAAAATAACTGTGGGTTGATCCATTAATCCTGCTGAAAATGTGTTAACTGTTGTTATGTGATTTTGACGAACCTTTATGGTACTTCGCCGAACCCCATCTCGATGAAGGTTGGATACTTCGCCGAACCCCATCTCGACGAAGATTGGTTACTTCGCCGAACCCCATCTCGACGAAGATTAGGTACTTCGTCACATTCCATCTCGACGAAGGATAGTCCTTCGTCGATAGAATTCTTCGCCATAAGTGTAAATGGACAGAAACAGTAAACAGATCATCATGTATAAGAAGATGGACAGTTGTGTTTGTGAAATTTTATTTGTTGTATGGTGATAATGTTAACTAGAAATGTGGGTGGCCAATTCGTCTGTAAAATGTTATTATGAGACTTGCACATGAGATGTGGACATGTATGAGGACTGAATACGTGATATGTGATAAACAGTGATCTTGTGGTAGATGCAAACTGTGTAAAATATGTGGCTTGATTGACTGTGAAACTGATTTTGATTGGTAACCACGGTAGGGTTTGGGTTGATCAACTTGGACGGGTAACTAAACATACCGAGCAATTCTAAGGTGAGTTCATTTCTCTTAAGCATGCATCCCGGTGGGTGGGACAATCAAATGGGTATTCCTTAGAGGAATAAATCTTGTGGGTAAAAACTGGAATGTTGGATAATACACTTATTTCCTATCACCGTAAGTCCCATCTTCTACCGAATAGTTACCTGAGAAGTAACGGGGTATTAGTTGATAGCGCTATTAGGCTTGGCAACCTCACATCGTACCTGAGAGGACGGGCGTGAACTAATGACCTTAATCATGACCAATGCTTAGATAGGGGGCATTGGGGACGGGCAAAACAATCTGGAAGCCATCGTGTACGGTACTCGAGTTATTTTCAACATTATAATCACTGAACTGAACTAAACACTTGGTAACTAACGTTTTCGTAAAACTATGAACTCACCAGCGTTGTCTTATACACTTGTTGCATGCTCGCAGGTCGTTAGGTACTATGGACAAGGAACTTGCTATCTGGGATTGCTGGAGTGGTCATGGGTCGCACTACTTGGATATGCATGACTTGTTTACTGATTTCACTTACATTTGGTTTTGAAACGTTTAAACAACGATTTACTATTTGCTTCCGCTGGACATGTTAAACTTGGATTATGTTTATGAATGTTTTATCGTTATAAATGGAAACTTTGTTTAATATCTTGATATTGGTTCAATGTGATTAGTGGCTAGATCCTGGTACGTCACACGCCTAGCAGGGTTTCCGCATGTGGTATTTTGGGGGTGTGACAGATATTCCTTAAAAGCGACAACTGGCCCATCAGCTCATCTCCTTCTCCAACCCTTAGGCTATAAATACCAGCCCCTACCAAAGGTTTAAGGATCCGATTTTTCACTCTCTCACTCTTAACACACACTTGTTTCCTTCAAGGGCGAAGGATAAGGTATGTCCGGGGGGTGCCCGACCCCCCGAACTTTTCGATGCGTAGTGTTATGAATAGTACTTTCGTATAGGTATATACGTCCCCCCCCCCCCCCCCCCGGTTTCGCGAAAATTGGGGAGGGGGGGGGGTTCGCCAATGGTTTCCTTTCTCCCTTGAAAGAACAACTACTTGTTCTCACGCCGGAGCCTGGTTAAAAAAAAGAATCCCCACCTCCTCTTGGTTAAAAAAAGAATCCCCACCTCCTCTTAACAAATAATAGTGTTTTGTTTTGCAGATTATTCAGGAAGTCTTCAGCTTGCCACGACCAGGAAGAAAAATAGAAGGCAACCCCCTGTCGAGACCTCTCTACTGTTCTATCTCCTGCGGATCAAATCGGTTTTTCTTCACTTTATTTAGCTGTCATAAAACTTTATTTTCTATTTTCCTAACTTCAACGAGTATAAATCTTTTAGAGAAAATTGTTACAATCTTACAGAACAAGCGCACAATCTAAAAAAAACATTTTCAACTTGAACCATTTTACTTTTCTGATCTATAAGTTTTCTTAAAAACGTTTATTAATAAATCGATGTTTTCTAAAAGTAAAATAATAATATCGATAGATATTAAGACCTCAGAATTTTTTTGCAATACATTTAAAAAAACAAAATATAAAATAATTTATTACGGTCGAACAAATATACTTCAAACATCTAATTTGCTTTATTTTTTCTATCAAACAATTGGATGAAAATGACAAAAAATCACAAATCTCAGGAACGATTTTGGCAAAAAAGTCAGATTTTTGAATGAAAATAGCAAAAAGTTCTAAAAGTGAAGGAGTATATGATATAAAAAAATTCTTTTAGATGAAAATGACAAAAATATCCAAATTTCAGGGATGATTTTAACAATTTACTCTAAGAAATGAACATTAATTTTGACAACTTTAAATATACTTCGTAAGAAGTCACTTCCATTCAATTTGCTACATAACTTTATGCAAACAAATATCCACAACTTTAAATCTAATAACATACATTCAAAATTTACAAATATTAAAACAATCAATACCCCAATTAAAAATTCATAACCACTACGCACTTGGTCAACGTTGGCAACTCCGACCTACTTTTAGCTCGTGTGCGGGCCCCCCTGCAAATTGGAATCCAGACCAATCATTAACCGGCAAACATAATTCTTAAACCGGCGGCCGACCGACATCTCCACCTTTCGTACCGGACGCGTCACTTTTCGGACCAACGTTATTCAGAGCCGCCTTGTCTCCCGTCGCTGACGACGTCGACGCGCCACCGTTATCCGACACAACCTTTTGACTCCTAACGGAAAACGCTCGTGACAAGAACGACGGCGCCCGTGCAAATATCCACCGGTCCGACCGCACGGCTACCCGGTCCAAACTCCCCATTCGCCGGTAAGATCTTCCCCGGCTGCTACCTTCTCCGGTTCGGTACCCTTTTCTCGAACTTCCTTCCCCGGCCATTCTCACCGTGCTTCCAGACCGGTTCATTAAGGCCGTAGTTATCACCTGCTTCCGCACCTCCTCTGGTAGCCTTAACGTGAACCGGTCAATGTTCTCACCCGGCTGCACGAGTGAGTGGCCAGTGGAGTGCGATCTAAACTTTTCAAACAGAGCCGGTCCACGGACAGATTTTGACCGTGGAGGCAGGCTCTGTTTAGTACTCTGGTTCCGGTCAAGAACCGGAGCCAGAGTAGTCGGATCAGCAGTTTCGTTGCTAATCCGAATAGAGACGTCGTCGGTGGTTCCTTCCTCCACCGACAAATTATTCGCACCAGCCGCTAGTTCCAACTCACTGGCGAGTTGTGCTGTCTCGCCAGGTTTTGGAACTAGATCACACCGGCACACTGGGCAGGTAACGTGGTGCTCGAGCCACGCGTCGATACACTCCGCATGGAAAACATGATCGCATTTCGGAATCAACCGGATTGTTTCTTCGTCCTCGAATTCGTTAAGGCATACGGCGCACTCTAGCGCGCCTTTGCCGATCTTTAATCCTTTCACGGTTGAATAAGCGAACGTCGGGAAGGTCTCAAGGACCTCCGCGTCCAGACCGCGGGAGGCTGCAGCTAGCCTCCCACGGCGCATCGAAAGAGCAGCACGGACGCTCGCTCCTCCGTCGCTCGAACACCTACGGATGTAGATCGAGAAAAACCCCATGAAGAACAACGCAGCAACAAGAACAACGATTATAATCGCCATTGAAGGGCTGAATTTAGCGTATGGATAATCCGACGGTGGTGATGGGGGTTGAGCGTCCACATAGTAGAGTGAAAGCAATAATATGAAAAACGTAACTGGTTTATAATTTTTTCCGGTTGAAATCATGTTTTGAGATATCTCCGGCAGTGGAGTAGAGAGAGAGAAAAATAAAATGTGAGGGTTGAATTGTTTAAAGGTGGGTGTGAGTCGAGCGAGCATAAAAAGACCATCTTTTTTTGACTTTTGGAACAAGGCTCGGATTGGTAGTTTCTTTTCATCTTCTACGTGGAAAGTTCTGATAAATACGGTGTGAAATCAAGTATACATATGCTGAAACCTCCTACCAAAACATATCCGATTAATTATTTGTATATTTTTAGAAATTGTTCTATTTTCAATATTTAGGGTGAAACGGGTGACTCCTAATGCGATGCGAGTAAATTTTTTTTAACCCAATCATATATTGTCATGTCATTTTCTATCTTTAACTTTCTTTTTACCCAAAAACACAAGGGGTGCACCCCCGAGATGAGGGAAACTATTTTTTTCCTTTTTATATAAACTATTAATTTTTTTTTTGAGTCTGGTCGAACGGGGTGATTCCCGTCCGATTGGATGAGTTGGACTTGATGTGGTTTCCGTTGTTTAACACGTCCTCACACCGTCTCGGTGAAACCGCAAACTTTCTAACTTAACTAAATTTCCAAAATTTTCAAACAAAACACTCACTCAAACGATTAGCCGTCCAATCGGACGGCCATCCGATCTAACGACTATTCGACCAGGTGACTTGTGATCTCAACACTTAAACTATTTTACAAAACTTCAAAGAATATCAGTTTCAAACGGATAGCCATCCGACCGAACGGTCATCCGTCCGGGTGACCATCCGACTGGATGACCTGACCTTTAGAGACACCTTACACTTTTCAAAATGCTACAACGAAAACTTCAAAGTTCAAACATTTCACAAACACACTCCATCGACCGACCCTCCGACCGAATGGTCATCCGTCAGGACGGTCATCCGATCGAACCACTGTTCGATCACTCATCTCTTCGACGCACTATTTAACGCACTGTTCAACGCTTACACTATCGTTATCTGATCAGGCTAACCTTCAAGCGCTCCCTTCAATCCAAGGAAGTGTTTATTTACTAAACACGCTCTGAGAGTATACTCGATCCCTTTTTGCTTAACGCATTTTTGGGTGTTACATACGTTACCTATATCAAATCACATCAACACACAATGCAACTCTTTTTATACGCTAACCGCTCTCGCATGTTAATACGTGTTTTCGATGAATGCTTGTATGTTATGTTTACACAGTGATTATTGCCTGACACCTTTGCAACGATAGTACTATAGTTTAGACTCAGCACCTGTCGTGGACAGGGGTTGTTAAAGGCTTTACTTCACGTGTCACAGTGTTGATATGTGTTGCGCATTCTACAACTCGCAGTCATGTATGTCCATAATCATTGTCGATAGCTTACTTGCTTCACATCTCTACGTGTTACATGCTGGTTATGCGTAAATCGCTTTCGCTATACTATATGCTATTAAACTTGTATGCTCACCTTTACACTATGTGTATTGACTTTATTTTAACGTATGTGACAGGTATTTAGGATGCTATGCTATGACCTGCTTTTGTGGAATCAAGCTAAGGGAGTCTAGAAATAAACAAATTAAAATCTGAGTTGTCGGAACAATTATTTGTCTTTGAGAACAACGTCTGTAATAACTGTTTTACTTTATATGTTTGTGGTATGGGACATGAATGTTAAATAAATGGTAATCAATAGTTGTTATGGATTCTTGTGGAGAATCTGTTTCGCTCAATGCCGTGCCCTGATGTTTTCGCCATCGGTTGGGGTATGACAGATTGGTATCATAGCCATAACTATAGGGAATTAGGCAAGACACGACCTAGTCCTGGTCGATGTCTTAGAATTGACCTAGTCTATAGTCTAAGTACCAACAGACCGCATTGTGCGAACCCGATAGAGGTTTTGCGCGAGCTTACTCTTTATACTCTCGTTTGTACTCGCTAAACTCACAACTTTGCGCGAACACTGCATATTGTCGCTACGCGTAACCACTCAGCCTTCCTAAGGCTGACAACACACACGCTTTTCGAAAACACTCGCGTGACACAAACGAGTGATTTGGTCGAGATTAGGTGTGAAAACCGTAAACTCTCGACAGAATCACTCACCCGACACGCATTTTTATTATTAAAACACGAGAATTTGCGTTGAGTCAGGTGTGAAAACCATACCTCGACGAAATTCTCCCTATCTATCTCGTGATTTTATCACACGAACAGGAATAAAATTGTTAAGTTAGGGGTGAAACCCGCATCTTAATGACTTATTCCGCCTTATATTTTGGTTTTACAAAAACTCTCACCAAAGTATCGATGGGTTCCAACGACTAGGGTCACGTAATGGCCGAAAGGATGTGTGTCGTTCGCCCGGATTGAGGCGAGAGCATAGTCTAGAAGGCCAAAGCGTGTACTCAAAGTCGATTGAGAATAGTCGAATCACTTTGGGTAGTCAATGTCTACACACCCAAGACATTCTATTTCGATTCTAAGCTCGCAGCCGCTGACTCTGTGAATTATCGATTTATGTGTTTTATGTGTGTTTATATTTATGTGTTTCGATTTTTGGAGACTAATTCGCTTTTCACTCTCCGCTTTTATTAAACGCGCACAACTCGCAAAGCTATTTGTATCTCAAAACGCTAACAAATCGCAGTCAATCTATGAACCCTCGCATGCTATGCTACTCGCTATCTCTCATCGCATTTACGGAAGTGAGCGAACCATACGCCGTGATACTCGCATTCGCTACTCTCGAACGCGCTCGCGAACTTGAATAATAGGTGAATACGTGCAAAATATGTAGGTGAATATGTGCAAAATATAGTTGAATATATGCTTCAATGCTCTACATGCTTAGGTGCTTCTGTGTTTACATGCTTATGTGCCTATGTGATTATGTGCCAATATAGTTATATGCCTATGTGTGAACGTGTTCCTGAGCTTTATAAGTATGTTAGTCAAACACTGTATGGCGAGGTTGAGCGAATCGCGTCTAAATCCTGTGACGATGTTTGTGGCAGACAATGTCGTCATTCGGATCCCACACCTCCCGCGCTAACCGCGCGCAACCACGCTGACAAACGCATTACATCGCTAGTCGCCAAGGAAATGGCCAAGGTCGTTCCGCAAATCGTCAGCGAAATCAATGAAGTCGCCAACAAGTCCTCTGAGGAATCAAAGACCGACTCGCCCCGAGCTACTTTTAGCTTCAAGCAATTTAAAGCTTGTGGACCCAAAGATTTCACTAGGGAAGATGGGCCGAGTGCAATGTTTCAATGGTTTGACTCGATTGAAGTCACTCTTCGTCAAAGCGGGTGTCCAGACAACCTCCGCACTGTTAACGCTACTGGAGTCTTCCAGTCTAGGGCACTGGAATGGTGGACAGCAGAGCGCAACAGGCGTGGGAACGACGCAGCCTATGGACTCTCTTGGGAGGAATTGAAAGAAGTCATTATGAAAGAATTATGTCCCCCACATGAACTTCAGAAGCTGGAAGACGAGTTCTGGAATATCAAGCAAGAAGGTGGCGACAATGCTGGTCTTACTGCTCGCTTTAAACAGCTCAGCATCATCTATCCTGGCTAAGTCTCAACTCCCGACATCACAATCAAGAAATACATTCGCGCGTTACCTGATTGTGTTGCCGATTTTGTCCAAGCAGCCAAGACTACTACCATTGAGGAGACCTTCCAGCTCGCTCCTGAGATTAATGACAAGCGAGTTCGGGTTGGTTACTTCAAGAACACCACCAAAAGTCTCCATCAAGTCATCACTACTCCCGCTCCTAAAACCGCCACACCTCAAGCTTCGAAGTCTTCACGCTGCAAGCGCAAGAGCAACAACAACAACAATAACTGTGATGTCACTGCCGCTCCTCTCAATGCTATCTCTGCTCAACCCCAGAACCAGAACAGCCAAGTAGCCGCACCCGTGACCAACGCACCTCCTGCAAAACGTGCGTACACTGGTTCTCATCCCCTGTGCATTACTTGTACTTACCACCATCCAGTTGGGATCGCTTGCCGTTTTTGTGTCCACTGCAACATCTACGAACACTTTACCGCAAACTGCCACACTAGCCCTCGTCAAGCTCAAGTTCAAGCTCCTCCTGCACTGCCAGTTCCCCTTCCCGCTCCTCAGGGCCAACAAGCAGCTCCTGCTCCCGCTGCTCATGCACGAGCGTGCTATGCATGTGGTGATCCAAACCACTTCGCAAACGTCTGCCCAAACCGAGTGGTGAAGCAAGAGCCACAACAGCAACCAGCGCAGCAACAACATCAACGGCAGCAGCCTCAGCAGCCAGCTCAGCAAGCAGCCCGCTGACGAGCTTTCAACATCAACGCTCGCCAGGCCCAAGCTGACAACAACGTTGTCAACGGTACGTTTCTCGTAAATGGTATTTATGCTTCGTGTTTATTTGATACTGGAGCCGATAACTGTTTTGTATCGTTTGAATTCGAAAAGCTCCTAAACCGTAAACGCGCTAACCTCCCAACGACATTCAACGTAGAAATTGCCACTGGAAGAACCCTCACTGTTAATTCCGTTCTGCGTGATTATACCCTTGAGCTCAACAATCACGTCTTCCCGATCGATCTTATCCCAATACAACTTGGTAGTTTTGATATTATAGTAGGCATGGATTTTCTTCGTCAGAATCATGCTGAAGTTGTTTGTTTCGATAAGATGATCCGTTTCTCTCTTTCAAACGGTGATCAACTTTGTGTCTATGGCAAAGTCGCTTCGAAGGAACTGAAACTCATGTTATGTGTCCAAGCAAGCAAGTATCTCCGCAAGGAATACAAGGCTTTCTTGGCACACGTTGTAGTAGCGGAGAAGGAAAAGAAAGAGAAGGCAATGGAAACGGTGATCGTGGTTCGTGAGTTTCCTCATGTCTTTTCCGATGAGTTACCTGGTTTACCGTCGTCTCGTGATATCGATTTGCGAATTAACCTCATTCCTGGAGCTAACCCTGTCGCTAAAGCGCCTTATCGTCTCGCTCCATCTGAAATGCGCGAACTCTCCAGTCAACTCCTGTAATTGCTTGATAAAGGCTTTATACGCCCTAGCACATCTCCATGGGGCGCACCTGTCCTCTTCGTTAAAAAGAAGGATGGATCGTTCTGAATGGGCATCGATTACAGGGAACTCAATAAGCTAACTATCAAGAATCGCTAACCCTTACCTCGAATCGATGATTTGTTTGATCAATTGCAAGGTGCTACGTGTTTTTCCAAGATCGATCTACGCTCTGGAAATCATCAGTTACAAATTCAGGAGGAAGATATACCTAAAACCGCTTTTCGAACTCGCTACGGCCACTATGAGTTTGTTGTTATGCCCTTTGGTCTTACCAACGCCCCCGCAGTCTTTATGGATTTGATGAATCGCGTGTGTAAACCCTTTCTCGACCTCTTCGTCATCGTGTTTATCGATGATATCCTGATTTATTCTAAGTCAGAAGCCGAACACGCGCAACACCTCTGTTTGGTTCTCGAACTACTCCAAGGAAATCGCCTTTACGCCAATTTCTCCAAGTGTGAATTTTGGCTTGAGGAGGTTCAGTTTCTCAGTCACATTGTCAATAGTCAAGGTATCCACATCGATCTCGCGAAGAATGAAGCAGTTAAAAGTTGGATTACACCGAAGAACCCGTCCGAAGTTCGTTCTTTTCTCAGATTGGCGGGTTATTATCGCCGATTCATCGCTGATTTCTCTAAAATCGCCGTTCCTCTTAGCTCTCTTACGCACAAAAACAAGCCTTTTGTTTGGGGAACTGAACAAGAAGAAGCCTTTCAAACTCTCAAGCGTATGCTTTGCAACGCTCCTGTACTCGCATTACCCGACGGAAACGACGACTTCGTAGTCTATTGCGATGCCTCTAACCTCGATCTTGGTTGTGTTCTTATACAACGGGACAAGGTTATCGCGTACGCCTCTCGTCAGCTCAAGATCCACGAGAAGAACTATAACCCATGATATCGAACTCGGTGCAGTTGTTTTTGGGTTAAAGATTTGGCGACACTACCTTTATGGTACCAAGTGTACGGTCTTCACCGACCATAAGAGGCTGCAACACATCTTGAACCATAAAGAGCTGAATATGCGCCAACGCATATGGGTTGAACTTCTCACGATTACGACTGTGAGATTCGCTACCATTCAGGCAAAGCAAATGTCGTTGCCGATGCTCTTAGTCGACGAAGCTATTTACATAGCGTTCGCAATGTTCAAGCCCAACACGACCTCGAAGCTCTACTACGTGATGTTCAGCACACATGCTTCATTGAGAATACCTTGAGAGAGGAAATGAAGAAGTGTGGTGCTGAAACCCAACTTATCACCAAATCGAACGGTATCTACTACTATCTCGATCGCATCTGGATCCCTAGTCGCAATAACCTTCGGGAGATATTGCTGACTGATGCCCACAAATCTCGATATTACATTCATCCCGGTTCCGATAAGATGTAACAGGACCTGCGAGCCAGGTATTGGTGGCCTGGAATGAAGAAGGATATCGTTCTCTATGTTTCGAAGTACCTAACTTGTTCTAAAGTCAAGGTTTAACAACAACGACCCTCTGGCTTGCTCGTACAACCCGAGATTCCTATGTGGAAATGGGAGAGTATAGCCATGGATTTCATACGAAACTCACGCGCACACCATCAGGTCACGATAGCATTTGGGTTATCGTTGATCGTCTCACTAAATCCGCCCACTTTCTGCCGATACGTGAAGACTACAAGGTTGAACGATTAGCACGAATCTATACCGATGAAGTTATTTGTCGACATGGAACACCTCGTGACATCATTTCTGACCGCGATTGTCAATTCACTTCGCGTCTCTAGGAAACTTTTCAATCTGCTCTCGGTACTACTCTTAATCTTAGTACTGCTTTCCATCACCAGACCGACAGTCAGACTGAACGCACGATTCGCACCCTTGAAAACATGCTTCGCTCAAGTGTTATAGATTTCTTTTTTACAACGGGTTTCATACGAACAACATCGTTACCATACAACGTTTTTGGTTGATTTTCTTTCGATTATCTTTCAGTGTTTTTTTCTATATTTTCTTTTTATTCTTGTTAGCAGTTCCGTTCGCAACACGCTCGTAGTGATTTCAAAACATATATAAACACAGACTAAATAACAAAAGAAATTCCCTGCAACGCAACGAACTTCTTTAAACCTAGTTATTACCTACATATACATTCTCAACTTGAGGGAATAGTGCCAGGCAGCTTGCCTGACACTTCCCTATTGGACTAACCCATTTTTAATTTAATTTTATTCACAGTTTATAATTACGTTTTCGTCACTCATTTAAAATTACGTTTTTACCCCCCAGCTCAAAATAAAATTATAATTTTGCCCCTATCTCAAAATTACGCTTTTGCCCTCGGGTCAAAAACTCATTTTTAATTTTCTTCCCAGTTTAAAAATTACGGTTTTGCCCTCCGTTTAAAATTACGTTTCCCCCCCCCC
The DNA here is from genome assembly GCA_030545235.1 of Helianthus tuberosus. Taxonomy (NCBI): domain Eukaryota; kingdom Viridiplantae; phylum Streptophyta; class Magnoliopsida; order Asterales; family Asteraceae; genus Helianthus; species Helianthus tuberosus. Next base: position 9,261 of record JARYGA010022603.1, on the reverse strand, counting down.
CAGTTCAAAATAAAATGTTGTTTTTTCATCTGGCTCAAAATTATGATTATGTCCTCAGCTCAAAATTATGTTTTTACCCATAGTTCCAAGTATATTTTCAAGTTGAGGGAATAGTGCCAGGCACTTCCCTATTTGACCAACTCATTTTTAATTTAATTTTATTCCCAGTTTAAAATTACGTTTTCGTCTTTCATTTAAAATTACGTTTTTGCCCCCAGCTTAAAATAAAATTATAATTTTGCCCCTAGCTCAAAATAACGCTTTTGTCATCGGTTCAAAAACTCATTTTTAATTTTGTTCCCAGTTTAAAATTACGGTTTCGCCCTCCGTTTAAAATTACGTTTTTGCCCCCAGTTTAAAATAAAATGTTGTTTTTTTCCTCTAGCTCAAAAATACTATTCTGCCCTCAGCTCAAAATTATGTTTTTGCCTACAGTTCAAAATAAAATTACGTTCCCCCCGTAGCTCAAAATTATGATTTTGCTCTCAGTTTAAAATTATAATTTCGCCTCCAGTTCAAAATTTAATTACGATTTTGCCCTCTGTACAGTCATACATGTTATGGGAGAGAAATATTCGGCTTATTGTCCCTCGATGCAGACGGGGCAAAAACTAGTTAATATTACAAACGTGAAATAAAATATACGGTCACATCTTGATCTAATACTTTTTTGTCTTGTTTTAGAATTAAATATGTCTTGTTTTAGAATTAAATATTCAATGAACAAAAGGCTGCTTAATTCAAAAGAAGCCGGCTAGAGAACACGTGGTTAAGTTAAAGCCATCATGGGGTATTTAAAATATTCTTAAACCGGAAACTTCAACACATAAATAGGTAAATTGTATTGATTTTTTTATATATATACTAGAATTAGAAAAATACTCAATAAATATATATCAAATAAACATAGTCGTGGAGTTAGATTTTTAAAATAAATTAACAAAAACAATTTATTTAAGAAGGTCAAATTAAATAATGAATAAAATTTCATTAAAAAGGATTACTAAAAATATAAAAAAACAAAATATAAAATAAATATAAGCCCAAATTTAGAACAAAAAATAAATAACCACTTAAAACCCCTATATCACTGTCCATGATAACTTTCTATTAATATATATATAGGGCCAGGATCATTTCAGACCCATAAATATTTACAGAACTCGCAGAACTCCTAATAAACAATCTTTTTATTTATATATTTTTATGTTTAGGATAATTTTATCATTTATTAGGTGTATTTTTACGATTACATACATGTTAAGAGTAATTTTATCATTTTTTATATGTAATTTATAATTACACATATGTAACCTAGTTTTTTACATATATGTAATTAGTTATGACACACATATATAATTTTGGCAATTAAACATATGTAAACTACTTTTAACATGTATGTAATCAAAGAAATACATATAATAGATGATAAAAAAAATCCTAAATACAAAAACTTATATATAAAATGATTGTTTATTAGGAGTTCTGAAAGTTCTGTATTTATTTAGAGTTCTGTAGTTATATAAAATCAGTTGGTAGGGGTTCGGTTCGTTTTGGTACCGACAATCCTTATAGTAGCTGAAAGAGAAAACTAAAAAAATAAAGTTGTGATATGCACAAAAGGATATATATTAATATCAATCAACAACCATAAAAGAATATCGGTTCCGATACTACCGATGTTGGTACCAAGGTTGTTAGACTAAAATCAGCTCGTTAGTCACGTATCAATACTCAAATACAGAAATATATGTTTTTTATATTTTTATTTTACAATAATAAAAATAAATTACTATTTATTCTCACTATAAATCAAATCAAACTAGGTTTATCACCCTAGCCGCGTTGCGGCGAACTTCTTTTTTTATTTAGTCTGTGTTTACATGTGTTTTGAAATCACTACGAGCGCGTTGCACATGAAACCACTAACAAGAATAAAAAGAAAATGTAGAAAACAGTAAAAATAATCGAAAGAAAATCAACAAAAAAAGTTGTATGTTAATGATGTTATTCGTATGAAACTCGTGGTCAGAGATGAGCAAATAATACTGGGTACCGGTACCGAATTTCCCAAACTGAAGGATCCTAAGTACCAATTCGGTACCGAATTTTGGCGTTCCTAGTACCGGTTCGCTACCAATTTTTACCTTCGTATGCCGGTATCGTAACCGGTATTTTCAGTATCGGTTGCCACCGAGCTCATCCCTACCCTTAAAACTAAAAAAAGAAATCATTAAAAGTTGAAGAAAATCAGCAAGAAAAAGTTGTATGATACCGTTGTTATTTGTATGGCACCCGTGATCATGGATGAGCAAATGGTACTGTGTAGCGGTACCGAATTTCCCGAAATAAAAGATTTTCAAACTCAATCCGGTACCGACTTTTAGCGTTTTCTGTATCAGGCTGGTGCCGATTTTTACCTTCATGCACCAATAATGAACCGGACCGTACCTGTATTTTCGATACCAGTATTGGTTGACACCAAACTTATCCAACTGAGAAAGTAAAAATAATAATAATAATAATAATAATATTAATATAATATAATAGAACTACTGTTCATTTCAACTGTATTATCAATATATAGTAATAATATATAATTAGCTATAATAAATATAATTACATTAAATATAATATTAAAATTTAGATTTACTGTTCATAAAAAGTTTATATTCATATATATAATAATAATTTTCGGTTTGATCAATTATGCAGCAAATTAAGATCTCACGGTGTAGAGTGACGTGGAGTGGTCTGGAGGCCTTCACTACACCGGCACACTGCTCCGTACCATGGTGTGGTGGTAGCGTGAGGGGAGGGCGTTTAGATTTTCACTGGCGTGGAGAGGAGAAGGTGAGTGACGTGACGGTTTTTGATTAGTGGGTGGTATTCAGGTTGGTTTTGATTGGTGATTGTTTATTTTTTCTTAAAAACGCTACTTTCAAGCACTTTTCACCCCATGTTTTTTTCTCGCCACCAGAAGGTGAGTGACATGACGGCTTTTGATTGGTGGGTGGTATTCAGGTTGGTTTTGATTGGTGATTGTTTATTTTTTCTTAAAAACGCCACTTTCAAGCCCTTTTCACCTCGTGGTTTTTTTCCATGCCACCATGCTGACGTGGCTGCCACATGGCGCTTCATACCCCCTCTTTATATCCCTCTACACCGTATAGTCTAAGAAGTCTAAAATATGTATATAATAGATAGTAATTTTAAATATAATATATAAGACAATTATATGGCTATAGGGAATGATCATTTGAGAAGAAAATTATCGTGAGAAGAAAAAGAATAAAGTGCACAATGGTAAAAAAAAAATGGTTTATGACTCTTTCATTAACTCTTTTTTTATTGATTAGGCAAAAACACCTTATTCTACACATAAATCAATACACAAGATGTTTAAAGTGAATACCAAGCTGTTTCGAAGTCAGTTTCTTATTTTCCGCATCTGAAACTGATAAAATCTCTTCTGAACGACTCATTTGGGTCACAAAACGAACCTACAAGTGGTATCAGAGCTCAGGAGGAAGAGATCTTGCCAAAACAGCCTGTTTTTGTCACTTTTTCTGATTTCTACACCATTCTTTTTCAAAATTAAAAATTTTTAACGGTTAAAATCGGCTCAAATTCACACATCTTGTGCGTAATCATGTATTAACAAATCCTGGAAAGTTTCAGCGTTAAAATCGACGTAAAATTGGTTCAAATTGTACTTTCGCTTGAAAAGTTGTTCGAAATGCTGATGTCATCGACCTTTCGCTTTAATTTACATGGTGTTCCGCTTGAAAACGACCTTTCGCTTGAATTTACATGGTGTTCCGCTTGAAAACGACCTTTCGCTTGAGTTTACACAGTGTCCGCTTGAAAACAATGACCGCTTGAAAAGTGCTTCGTGTATTGTGTAAATCATTAAACGAGGGTGTCAGTACTTCGGGTAAAGAAATCATGTGTCTACATATGTGAACGGTCCAATCAAAATTGATTAATATCAAAGTTGTCGGTTATAAAATCAAGTAACAAAGTTCTCAAGATATAGAGGATCAGTTTGCATGTGACCTGCCGTGTATCAGTCCACTAATTACAACGGCCCAATCAATTTTTATGCATACTTAAGATGTTCGGTTTAGTGGAGTTCAAGGCCCAATGAAATCAAGTTTGTACTAAAAGTTGTCGGAAGTTTATAGAATCAAAGTTGCATGTGCTATCATCGGTCCAACAGTTAAAGTCATTGGTTCAATCAGATTGTCGGCCCAATCACAAAATCAGATTTAGTTTGTCGAAAAGTGTATTTTTAAAGTCAGATTGCATATGTTGTGAATCTTGGTATTCGGTCCAATCAGAAATTTGAAAGTTCTTTGGCATAAATCATTTGCAAGCCCATTCATTCCGTTTGCGGGATTCATTAAACGAGTTCACAAGTCTTCGACACGAGTCCTAGATTGATTCAATCGTCACACATTTTTACATATTCAATTCATTTAAACTGATCGTTTGCTTGTTGGTTTCAGGTGTTTCACGAGGTGAATCATTTCGTTTGAAAGGAGATCTAGTTTGAATTTGATATTTCATTTTAAGTGACTGTTTTTGATAAATGTGTTTCCGTATCATGGATATAAATTTCTTTAATATGGATAGTAAAACACTTTTATTAGTAAAAGAGTTTGACTTGTTTTCAAATTGTCCATGTGAAAGTACAAGGAGTATCATTGAGAGGTATAGCCATCTTGTTCGTTCATTGTCTGAGAAGGGTATTCAGAAAAGTCCAAATGAATGGGTTGATAAATTAGCCAATGCCTTACCTCAACAAGAATGGGGTACATATCTTTTGGATTTAAAAAGAACTGGAGAATACTCTGGATTGGCAATTTGTCAATTCATTAAGAAACTTGAAGAACAGATGGAGGGAAATGCTGAGAAGAAGAAAAGTCAAAATGGAAAATCAATACTAAAAAGAAGCAGGAGTAAAGGTGTCCAAGTGGGAGAGGAACAGACTGAAGAAATTTCAGTTTTGAAAGACGAGAAGAAATCTGAGGATAAACAGATTCTTGAAATGAAGGAAAATTGTGAGAAGCTGAAATCTGAAAATGTTAAACTGTTAAGTGATTTGAACAGTTTGACATTGAAAAACGAGATTTTGAAAGAAAAGGAAAAAGAATTTGAAAATTAAAATTTGAAAAAGATTTTCAAAGTCAAATGAAGATTTTAGAAGATGAGAAATCTGCTATTTTTAAAAATAATCTTGAAAAACAGATTGAAATAAACTCTCATCTTCAGAAAATCATTCGGCTTGAAAATGAAGCTGAAAAAGCTCGGATTAAAATCAAAGAGCTTGAAGAGAAATTGAAAGGTTTTGAGACTTCGTCATCAACACCAGATTATCCATGTCCATAACCGATCAATTCTGTTCCAATAAGTGACAATGTCACAAACTTTGACAAAGTCAAAGTTGAAGATTGTGATGAGAAAACTGATGATGAAATTGAAAAAAGAAAAATATTTTTGAAATTAAATGAAATGTTTAAAGATACTGTTCTACATTCTACTGGAAAAGGTGAATGCTCAACGCAAAAACCTGTAAAGAAGAATGTGGAACAAAAACAAAAGGATAAAAAATCGAAAAATGTTCAAAAAGATAATAAAAGCTCATCAGTTCAATCATCCAATCGTGATAAAAAATCACAAAAAGTAGAAACTCAAAACTCAAAAATTGTTGGTAATAAGTGGTGCAGGTTTGACCACAGTGCTCAAAAGCCAAATCCAACATACAAGAGGAGCAAGGATTATCACCAAGCCAAACAGTGCTATGATCTGAATGTTTGGACTGAGAATGGTGATTGGTACGATAACAGAGTGTGTTATACTTGTGGTGTTCGAGGACACATTGCTGTTAACTGCCAAAATCAGTGGTTTGAGACGAGGAGATGCTTTAACTGCAACATCATTGGCCATATTGCTAGAGATTGCTCAAAGAGATCAATGAGAAGATCGAGGGCTGAATCTCAGAAGCAGGTGAAGAAACCAGTCAATGTCAAGCCCAAAGAACAGAAGGTTCAAGAACCTAAAGTTCAAGAACCTAAAGTTCAAGAAAAGAAAGTGAAGCTTTCTCAGGGGCAAAAAGACAGACTGAGGAAGAAGAGGAAGAAGGCGAGAGATTATCTCGAGAAGATTTTGTCCTCGGATACAACTAGTAAAACAGATAAAAATTCTGATAAGTCATCTTGCTCGCCAAAGAATGACAAATCAAGCAAAATGGATTCATCAGATACAAATCTGAGGACGAAAGAGGGAAAGAAGAAAAAGAAAGTGGAGAATTCACTTTCTGGTGATGAATTTGTTTCTCCGGAAACAAAGGAGCCAGTTGTTGGCAATGAATCTGACTCGTTAAAGTCGGACAAGCCATGTTCAGGCGATGAATCTGGTGTGGTAAAGCCAGAAGAGCCATGTGTTGAGGTAAAAAATGAGAATTCTGGTTTAACAATGGATGATGCAAATTTACCACCATTGTTGAACAAGAATTCAAAAACACCCAAGGACCGTCAGGCTTGGGTGAATCTGTTTAAATAGAAAAACCTGACATGCCGGAGATCCCAAGTTTGTAATCGTGGATCAGGAATCGGCATCTTTATTAGTATTTGATTGTGTGTTTGAATCTTAAAAATAGTTAAATTTTTACAGGATAAGTGTGAATTACCGGAGTTTCCAGGTTGGTAAGTGTGAAGCAGGAATCGGCATCTTTATTGGTAAAATGATTTTGTGTAGATGTGGTATTCCTACAAGTTGGTTGATGAAGGTTTACACCTACAAGTGGTAAATCAAGGACATTAAGTTTTACTTATTTTTCCTACAAATGGTTAATCAAGGTCATTAGGTTGAACTTGATTGGACCAAATTTACAAGTGGTATTTTGAAAGACAATGTGATGAACCACACCCCTAACTTACAAGTGGTAAAATCGACAAAACTTATTTTCCGGAAAAATCATTTTGGTTAAAACAAACTTAAGTGTTTTGAAATCATAATGAGAAAATAGTTTTGTGAAAGGGGGAGTTCTGATTGTTTATGCCTAGTGGATGGCGAATTGAAGAGATTGGATATCGGTTGTCAATTGTTTTTAGAAAACAAACTGTACAGGTAGAGTATTAAAATTTATTTTCAAATTTCCTGAAATGTGTTTGCATTTTAGGGGGAGTAGAAATTTTCAGAAAATCAAAAAACATTTGAAAATTTGAAAAAGCCAAAAACATGATAAAAACCTACTGGTAAAAACGAAAAAAATTGAAAAATAAAAAAAATGAGTTTTTATGTCAAAGAAGAGGAAATGATAGTACATCAGTAGACAGTTACAGTATGCTAAAGAATTGTATTGTTTAAATAGCGTTAAACAGTCTCACTCATGATATGCCGATAGGTTTTTACACATTTAGTAAGCTTTTTCGGGATATAAACTAAAATTCAAACTTGCTTATTTAGTGGGGAACACTACTTGGATATATAGGTAACCCCTGAAATCTCGTTTGAAAGGTCCCTCTTTCTGAGATACTAGGTCTTTATGCTCAGTGATATCTGGGGTATTATCCCGGGACTTCTGATTTTGCGGAAGCAATGGCCTAGTCCCTGGAGAATACTTTCCGCTTGCTTGAAACATAGCGCCGCCCTCAGCAAATTGATGAAACAATAAAATTGATAGTCATTGCTGTTGTAATTCAAAAGATCCTCTAAAGGGGACACACCCAAAAGTCGAGTCATGATCTCTCTGCTGAACGGTAGTTCTGACGTGAGCTCTCATGATTCTTCATAATTTATAACCCCTTACAGATATCATCTGTGGTATACTCACCTGTAAGACTGAATATTGAGATCTGGATACGGGAGTATATTCAAGAGGTGGGACACATGAATGAGTTTAAGTCCTTAAAACATCTAAATCATATCCTGAATAAGTTGAAATTTGTGTGAAAATTTAAGTGGATCAGTATATCGGCAATCTAAGTGAATCGTTTAATTCTTAATGTGTAACTAAGCTCAACGGTACTTGTGACTTGTCAAAAACTGATATGATCCTCTTACACAAATCTCACAAAAATATTGTCTGTAAATATTTCTTTACTGCATTTTTTTAATATCTCAAAATCCAAAAAGATTTTCAGTGTGTTTTAGCATAATTTTTGAAAAATCCAAAAAGATTTTCGACAACTGATGTTGGAGAGCTGATTTTCAAAATTCTAAGTGCTAGACATGATGAACAAATGGTTTGGGAGAATGTGTTTTGAAAAGAAAAATGATTAATTTTTTTGCAAAATGGTTCATCAGAATTTATCATTGATAAATCATTCTGGTTTAATTTGAGAGAGAATCTGGGTTTATAAATTTGTTAAATGTTAAATTTGTGAAATTTATTTCTGGGTTAAGAATGTGCAGGTGTAGTCAGGTTTCGATCTTGAACCTGATGATAGAGAGACAGGTTCCGATACCTGAGGATTTTATCGAGCCAGACTGCGATCCCAGTATATCGAAAGGGGGAGTCTGAAGACATCCGAGTAGAGATTGTTCGTGGGAAGTCTGTTGATGCTGAAGAGGAGAAGGAGATAAAGTTTGAGAATGCTTACACTGTGAGATATTTCAGAGAGCGTTCAGACTGACAAAGACTGAAGACGTTGAAGACTCGACACTTAAGACTCGTCAACATCTGAGGGGGAGTGTGTTGGTGCATACATCTGTCGTCTTCGTCTTATATCGAGTCTCGGGTTCGTTGCGGATCTAAACAAGCATGATGTCATCATTCTTGATGATGACATCATACTAATGACATCATCTCTTGCATCATGGTATTTCATCATACTCAAAACAGAATGCAAAATATGAAATAGGAAATTTATGTTGAGTCCGCTTGAAGACAGAATTGAATGTCCGCTTGAAAGTCAAAGACATGTGAGTTCGCTTGTAGTAAATTTGTTAGTTTCGCTTGAATAGGAATTAGGAGAGTTCGCTTGAATGTGTACATGTAGTCTCAAGCGAACTAGGCTACACTATATATATGTGTCATGTTAGTTCATTTGAAGCAAACCAGAGGAGAATTCAGTTGTGATACCGAGGTGCTGCCGGTATTCCTTGTGATTGTTATACCTGTTAAATCAATACACAAGTTGATTAAAGTGATATTCATGCTGTTTCGAAGTCAGTTTCTTATTTTCCGCATCTGAAACTGATAAAATCTCTTCTGAACGACTCGTTTGGGTCACAAACCGATCCTACAATATC
>JARYGA010022602.1:0-36825 GCA_030545235.1 Helianthus tuberosus | reverse complement strand
TTATACAATAAAAGCCGATACAAAATCCATACGAAAATAACGAAATGATTGAAATATAATCCACCTGAAATGTAATTTCTCCATAAAAAAAACGTTTATAAAACTCATCTTTGTAATAAGAGTCATCTTTATATCGTAGCTAAATCACACATCATTTTAAATTTATGAACTTTTATATATGATTCAATATTTGAGTAAATTGTTTGTTTAGTACTTCTTGTAAACCAGGTAGCGTCAGGGGCGCAACTTTGTAGGTGGGGTGGGGTGGGGGGTGGGGGAAGCGTCCAACCCCCCGAACTTTTCGTTCAGTAGTGTCCGGTATGTAGTTTTCGTATAGAATTTTTAGGTATATACGTTTTCAACCTCTGGTTTTATATTTTTTTTAGGTATATTATACGTTTTCGACCCCCCGATCGAAAATCTCAAGCTTCACCATTGGACAGCATAATATATAAGAACTCATAAAAGAGTTGAACATAGGGATATTCATTATATTTATGAACTTTTGTGTATGATTTTAGTTTTTAAATATTGTAATGTAATTAACGAGCTATATATGGTCTGTCGGTTACATGTGTTTCTCGAGCCCACCCATATGTCTTCAAATGTAAGTCCACATGGAAAGCAGTCAATAATGCTTGCTATTTCAACATCAAGGAAACATCAATGTTAAGAACACCATATACTAGGAAATGAATACGACATTGGATGGTTGCAATTAGTCAATGCATTGTTTCAGCCAATTTTATTGTAATCATAAACTTTATGATTTAGTAAACATCAATCATACAAAATGGCATGTAGCTAAATGATGAATGTTGTCTATCTCTCAAATTGGTAAGGGTTCACTTAAGTCCCATTATGAGTAAATGATGTGATCTTGGAGTAGTTATAGAGGCGTGTGACCAGGGGCGGACCCACATAGAGCGGGTTGGGGTCCATGGACTTCAATGTTTTTTAAAAAATTAGTAGATTCGATATATAGTAAATTTTATATGGACCCCATAAATACAATTAGGTGGACATCATAGAAAGAAAAGGAAAGTTGGTATAGTGGTAAACCCCCTTTTTACCAACAAGAGAGCATCTTTGTATAGTTCGTTTTTTTTGTATTTTTTTAAATCTAATTCAAACCTCGCTCTGACCCGACCCGAACGAGGACCGACCCGAAAATTTTAACATTTTGTTATTAAAATTTTGAACACCAAAAAAATGGACCCCATTAAAAAAATCTTGAGTCCGCCACTGTGTTTGAGTTTGATGTTATAAAAAAGTAAACAAAAACCTTGTTAATAATATTTAATTCTTTTATTATATATATCTTTCTATATTTAACTCACCCGTCCAATTAAAAATATAATCTTTATACTAGAACTAGTATGTATATGAACCTACACGTTGCTGCGAGGTGTTGATGTGGCTGGAAATTTGTAAGGTTTGATTTTGAATGAATTTTATGTGAAAATAAAGATGAAAATAAACACCTCACAACGTGATATTTGAATTTGAATAAAATTTACATAAAAGTGTTAAAGAAAATAAGCATGTCGCAAATTCTTATACTATAACTAACAACAATAGCAACAACATCAGAAGCAACAACACTAACAACAACAACAATTTATTCTCTTAGTTTTTAGAGCTTTCTATTCGACCTATCAATTCCACTGAACATTTCATTAGTATAGTTGTTTATATTATTTTCATAACACGTTCCACCGAGTCTAATTTTATAGATATTTTTACGTAAAACTAGTTTGTTACCAGAATGACTCACTAACCTTTTAGTGTTCTATATTTTTACACATTTGTAGTGTTTTATCCACTCGTTATATTTTATGATGCTTATAGATGTGTTGTAAAATACATATGTTTTTTCCTTTGTATTTTGTATAATTTATTAGTTGTTTTAGCTTGTACTTAGTTGTATAGGTGTTTTGCAGGTGTTTGTGTGCAAAAAGGAGCGAAACGAGCTTAAATCATGTAGAAATGAGCACACGGGAGAATTGAGGTGAAGACATGGGATAAAAAGGAAAAAAATCAGGACTACTTGTTAATGTGTCGCAAGAGCCAAGGGCTCACTTGTAACTGACACATAGAGATCTTCCAGGTGGGATATTGAGGTCACGACTATTTTGTCCCTCGCTCCACGCGAGGGACTTGCTTATCAATTTACGTGACACACGAGAAGGTCATATGTCGATAAAACCCCTAGATTTTCCATAGTTAAACGATTTAAATATTCCAATTCGGATTCCACGAGATCCAGACGAGAAAAGAAGGGTTTTTAGGCGATTTTGGGCAGAAGAAGGCACTTGGAAGCAAAAGTTGGAGCCTTGTATCTCCATTCTTATCGATTTATCTTGTTTAATTAGATCTTTGGCTACCATGTTTATGATCTTTATGACTAGTTTTATGCTTATGAACATGTTTAGAGGCTAATCGTTCATAGCCGCCTAGGATTGGATGAATATCGACATGTTTTGACATTTATTATTGGGCTGAATTAGTACGGTTGTTTAATAATCTTATAAATCAACTCTTGTCTGGTTGTTTAATAATCTTAGAAATCAACTCTTTTCTGGTTGTTTATGGATATGTCTATTGTGATGTATGTCACACCCCAACCGATGACGGAATCATCGGGCGCAACACTAGGCGAATCAGATTGCTCAAGAGAATCCATAACAACTACATTGCGACAATATTTAATGCGTTCATTATCCCATACTAATAAATAATTACAATCACATAAGCTGTCACGAATTTCTTTTTCTCTCAAACAATACAAATCCGACAACCTAGATTTTAGGTGTGTTTCTAGACTTCCTAGCTTGATTTGATGTAAACTGCGACTAAACCTGCAACATACGTTAAAACAACGTCAATACAAAAGTATTGGCGAGTATACAAGTTTAGATAGTGTAGCGTAAATAGTTAAAAGTGCTGCGAATTACCAAATACATAAACGAGATACCTCAACATATATGCATATAAGACAAATACTACCAGCTAAGTCACTCGAGCTGCGATTGCGATTGCGATTGCTATTCATCCTAACTAGACCCCGTCGGGTTCTATAGTACTATACTAGTTAAGGCGGGACCTCGCGAGTATAAGTCCTAACACATATGTAAGTGTAAATATGCATAACAGTTATTCGCAAGTGATACATAGTTTAATTGAATAATTCGTTTTTGATACTTGATTTGATAGGAACGTATCTTACACCCAATATGCGATAAAAAGGGTTCGAGTATACTCACAGTCGGTATTCAGCAAGTAAACACAACTTGGTTGGATTGAAGGGAGCGCGTCAGAGATTAGCCTGATTATAGATTGATAGCGTAAGCGTCGAATAGTCCGTTAAACGATGAGATGCAACTGAGTGTCGAATGGCAACCCGATCGGATGGCAATCCGATCGGATGGCCAGTCAATCGGGTGGCAATCCGTTCGGATGGTCATCCGATCGGGTGGCAATCCGTTCGGATAGCCATTCGATTGGATTGTCACCTCGTTTAGCTATGGATGTGTTTGTGTAGGATGGTTTGCCTTTTGAAGTTTTCGTTATAGCATTTCGAAAACAGAGAAACACCTCTACCCTTCAGGTCGATCCACCCGATCGGATGACCATCCGAACGGATTGCCACCTCGTTTGGCTATGGATGTGTTTGTGTAGGATGGTTTGCCTTTTGAAGTTTTCGTTGTAGCATTTCGAAAACAGAGAAACACCTCTACCCTTTAGGTCGATCGATCGAACGGCGGCTCGATCGGGTGACGATCCGATTAGTAGGACACTTAGTGAGAACAAGTTCACAGCAGTTGTCACTCGATCGGATTGCAATCCTATCAGGTGGCAATCCGTTTGGAACTGGCTATGTGTTGAATATGTTGAAAATTGTTTTGAAGTTCAAAACATCGCAGGGTTGGATGGTCGTTCGATCGGATGGCAATCCGATCGGACGCAATCCATTCGACGTTCAAAACTTTTGAAGAGTTCAAATATAATTTAAGTGTAGAACCAAGTGCAAGCCGATCGGACGACTGTCAGATCGGGTGGCAATCCGATCGGACGGCAATCCGTTCTGGCGGCCTAAGTCGTCTTGACACTTGTTTATTTTGAAAGTTTTGCGGTTTTCTCGAGACGGTGTGACAACGTGCCAAACAACAGAACCTTATCAACACCCAGGTGACCCGATCGGGCAGGAATCACCCTAGTCCGATCAGTCCTCTGTTTGAGATGGTTGCTCATGTTTAACCCGAAATCAGTAGTCTATTTGATAGAACTCAGATCTTGAACCAACGCTTCACTAAGAACGAGTAGAAGATTAGAACAAGCTCCGATTCTATCGGTTTTGAGTGCATTGAGTGTAAAAGATTTGAAAGAAGGCTAGAAAACCATCCTTCAATCCTTTTATTCATGAATATGTGTAGATCTATGCGAAAATGTTGTTTATTCTTGTGGAAATCCTTCAGATCTGAGTGGTTCCTGGTGGAATGAGGCCAACACTTGAAGTTAATAAGAACTCTATGATGACATCACCATAGAACACCTCAAATCCATTGATTTCACGGTTAGAAGTTAAGATTTAAAAGAGAAAATGATGAAGAAGTGCGTGTAGATCATAGAAGTACAAGATTTGAGTTGAAAACTTACGAGAATCGCGAGGAATCGGGAGAAATAGAGCCAAAAGTGAGCTGGTCGAACGAGAGTTGTCACATCACTGTTCAAGTGATGTGACAAGTGCTATTTATAGGTGAAGTGGAGTGATAGTGAGAGAAAGCCATGGATCGGGTGGCAATCCGATCGGATGGCAACTCGATCGAATGACAACCTGATCGGGTGGTAATCCGATCGGATGGCCACTCGATCGAGTGGTCATTCGATTGGTGGTCTCTGGCGATTTGATGTTTCGATGTTTCGTTTCAATCGTTTAGCGTTGCGATAGTTTGGTCACACATTTTCATACCAACGTTCATATATTCATTATAATTAGTCACATATGGTTGTATAAATGTCAATTTTTCAAAGTTGCGATACAATAACCGGGTTTCGTTTCGAATATGCGTTACTCTGCGGCGCATCACGACCATTGAGGAGGGTAGAGTAGGTCCTCACTCAACGTCACCGTGAGCGTTACTGTGTGTGATGCGATGTGTTATAGCGATAAAATATGCGCAATATGCGAAAATACTACGAGGTAGCGATGTATGCGATTGTCACACCCTGACTTTTGCGGAAGCGTGATTATGGGGTGACTTTCTTAATATCATTGCATTCAATCATAACAACAACTATATGATAAAGTCATAGATTCGTCATCCATTAAATAGGTTTAAAACATAACAACATTGTTTAAAAACGTAGACTTCAAATTAAAGTTTTACAAACCGTACAAATTGTTTATGAGTTCATTGAGGACTCATCAAAAGATACTGAATAACACCAAGGTTTGGGAGACGTGTCTCGTCCAGGAATAAGACACGCTGACCAAACTCAAAGACCATGGATGACATCTTTATTCTTAACGCAGCATAAAAACTTCCAACGCCCGCTAGATCCACTTATAAATTCCCTGAAATACATGTAGTTTGAAAACATCAACAAAAGTTGAGCGAGTTCATGTGTTTGTGTATGAATAAACCTTTGAAGTATGTCTATATGTATGTACGTCCCTGGTATGTAGCAATAAGGAAAAAGAGATCACCACTGGGTTGCAAAGCCAATGGTATGTGTGAAGTGATGCAGGAAGACTTCAAACCTAGCAGATTTTGTTAGTAAGACATAGTCACCTCATGGTCCACTCAGCGGACTCAGGGGTGGGGCTCGCTACACCCGAATAGATCTATCACTCATGTCCCTCGGTCCTACGACGAGGATTAATGGCCTTAAGTGTTGTACCCACCACTCACATGATCTAGAAGTAACCCTCCATAAGCTAATCATACCATGTATAAAACGTTCGTAATAATTGTAACATGTATTTCACCCCCGAAGTATAAAACTGAAAACAGTTAAAAGAAAAGGGGGACATGAACTCACAGTATTGCGTCTTCGGTACTCGTAACCCAAATCTCCTCAGCAAACACGACTACCTACAATGTTCTAGTGTCTATTAGACGAACAGGTCGTGCCTTGTCTTAGTATTTACGTTTTTAAGTTACGTTTACTTCATGTCTTCAATATTATTCCAAGTTATAATTATTTGTTAAAATAATGATTATTTTAACTTTAAATTACATTTGATTTTGGAATAATTGTTAAACAATATTTTGTAACAATACTTCTCAAGTATTTCCTTCCCAAGGATGGGGGTATCTTATACATGTATATCCGTATTCTTGTATTGGTATATCTTGCCATGTGTTGGTGTCGTATTCCGATGCGTACGCATTTTCTCAATAAATATCCAATATATTTCCAAAACAATATATTTCCAAGTCTTTCTTAGAAAATATATATAAACTTATTTTGTCCAAAAATACTGTATTTCCAGAAAATATATATTTTTCCCAAAAATCATATGTCTTCTAAATACTCTAGGAAAATATATTTTACTTCCAAAAATAGTATATTTTCTCTTTGTCGAAAATATGATATACTTTGTAATAATAACAAAAATCATATTTTCATTTCTTGTATCCAAAATAATATTTACCAAAACTATGTTCGTAACGGTGTTTTCCGGAATATTTCGTAAGTTGCGTTCTTGCGTTCGGTTTCCCAATATCATGTGTGTAACTTATCTATTTATTCCTTTGTGATTTTTGGTGTTATCTTGGATTGTAACATCTTGGTATTTTGTAAAGTTATATTATTTTACCCTAAAATAACATAACTTATTTCACAAAGTATACAAATATTCACACAACTGTCTTTAATATATATATATATATATATGTATATATATATATATATATATATTCTAAATACATATTCACCCATTTTTATTTGTAAAAACCAACCTCCAATACTTGTATTTTGTTACAAAAATTATGGCAAAGTTTATATTGAAAACCATAGTTAAAATACACTAGTAAATATTTGTTAGAAAATATTTCTTCCAAGTGTTTGTATTTTAGAAAATTTCACCATAGTTTCCCCTAAAAATGGAGGTGTCCATGCTATTAAAGCATATCATTTTCTTTTCAAAATCACCATAAACAATCAACAATCTATCTACACTTACCAAGTGCTAAAACAAAGCTATCTACAAAATGATCATGAACTTGAGTTTTCATAAAAACTTGTAGTAACTTGGTAGTATGTTTAGTAGACTTAGTTACCCTTTAAAGTGTGTTTATTTCTCTAAAAATCTCATTCTTGAAAGACTTGAGTGTTTACAACTTGTTAACACATTTTACAAAAACGTTTCTTTATGAAATCTTCTTGTTTCTCTAGTGTTTCTACACTTGTTTTATCATCAAAAATAGTATAGATTTAAGTAAGAACCAAGATCTTCTAAAAATCACATTTTGAACTTGGTTCTTTTTGGAAAACCATTCATTATTCTTAGATCCATAAGATTATCAACTCACTTGATTATTATTTTCAAGAAATCATTTTATTTTTCAAGTTCATGCTTACTCATGAGGATGATCATCTCTTTTCATCACATATTCATCCTCTCACTTACTAGATCATGTGTTTAATCACATTATAGCAAGCTCCTTATGATGATCAACATCATAATCTCAAGTAAATAACAATCAAACATTATACATACACTAAACAACTTAGCTTCATCATGATTTCATCATTTTTCAAGCTTATGTTCATGTTTCAAGGTTATGTTCTTTAGTGTTCTTGTGATTTACAACATGATACATCTTTTAACCAACCAAAATTAGAAGTAACAAAGGTTATGAGAGTCTTACTACTAGCACCAGGCTAGGGAAGAACACAAGAAGATGATGATGACAAAAGTGAAGGATAAAAGCAATCGGGAGAGGTCCTTCAAGATCCACAAGCACCAAGCTTTCTTATATGGCTCCTTACACCTTAGAATGGTCTTGGAATGGTTGGATGATGGATGAAAGATGGTGGTGGTGGTGGCACTAGGCTCGGCCGAGAGTGGAAGAGGAGAAGGAAGAGATGTGAAGTGTGATGATGTGTGGGATCTCAAGTGTTCTTATAATCCATTTAACTTCTTTACCCAATGTGTAACATGTTTCATACAGTACATACAAGATCTCTAGTGAATCAAGGAAGATTAAGCAAGACCTTTGGAAGATTAGGGAAATCTTAGGTGGTGGGGTCACCTTGTGACCGATTACATACATGGGGGGGGGGGGTCTTGTGTAAGTTTGATGGTAAATTTAAATAATTAGTTAAAACTAAATGTATTAGTTTAGGTGTTTATGTGTATTATGCATTATACAGTGTGTTAGGGCGTTCGGGGATCATAACTAGCTCAGAAATAATAAAACAATGTTTCTAGTATAATTTTTGTGTTTCGGGTATTGTCCGGTTGTTCGGTTAGATACCGGTTCGTTAAAGCGTCAAACTATTCCGTTTAGTGTTCTTTAAGTACCCTTTTGTGACACTTTTAATTCCCGACACTTAGAAAAGCATACAGGACCATTTTTCCATATTTTTGCACATTACTAGCTTGTTAAAAAGCTGAATTTTGCTGAAATATGCAGAATTCTTCACTTTACGTAGGTTTTAGGCACTTAAACTATCACCTAGTGACGCAGTTTTATGGTCCTTACTTCCCTACACACCATACTAGTGTAAAACCTTGTCTCTGGCCCATACAGGGTTTCAAATCACTGTTTGTCTATGTACTGACATCGTCAGCATTTTTCTGAGTTATCCGCTAATTGTGCTAACTGTGCTTTGTGCATCATTTATGTCACTAAAGTTTGTATGTGATAAATGATGTGACAGTATGCAATATGTGATGCACATGTAAGTATGATGCAGCAATCAGAAAGCAGTTTAAATCATTAATTGTAATTCAGCACAACCATTAAGCACTAATCATAGTTAAATAATTGTACGGATGCATGCAAATTTGACAGTTGTCACATTCTCCCCCTGTTAAGAAAATTTCGTCCTCGAAATTTATACTACCTTACCTCCTTAAGGTTACATTATGCGTGTATGTATATGGATAATATTGAGGTAGGTAATCACAAAACCGAATCAAACCTTATTCACATCAGGTGAATCCAAGAATATATTACAACAACATGAACCCAATGGTAAAAAGGTATGTGCTTTTAGCATTTGATGTCAAAGGACACGAGATGTATAGATGTAGAATCTAGTGTAACTTAGTTAACAGGGGTGCAACAAAGGAGTTTCGACCGATGGATTCTTAAACAATCAGTCACAATATGCAAACGAGTTTTTCACAAACCATAGCATCCGCTAGATGACTCAAAATTAACAACTTGAATATGAAATGATCTGTCAACTTTCGAGTAAATAAATGGTAAGGATTAGTGTGTTGACATTCTTGAATCGCGAAAATACACCGAATGAAATACAAGCGAATATGGTGTATCATTGTCTTAATTCGTAGTTGCATTAGGAATGTTTAAATGACAAGTCAAACAAAAGTATGTGTAGTTTCGTGTGAAACGGTTGACCATGATTAGCACAAGCTACAAGTTTGTAATGACACCACAAGGTGTCATAATGACATAATTCAATAATAGTGATGACTGAACAAGTTCACCGTGTCTGAAATCAAATGAAAGTGTACTGAGACAATCCGAAGATTTGATTTACACAATGTCATAGAGTTTTCAGTTGAATACGGAACATCAAAGAACTACTGTTTTTGATTGAAGATGGAAAGTAATAAACACTGCAAGGTTTTCAATTTGTAACGAAAGAATCGTTAGGAGGTACACCGTGCTATGAAATGAATCTATGTACCATTGTCTTAACACATAACTGTGTTGAGACTGCTTTAATTGTGAATATCAAAATGGATTTTGAACTAATAAATAGGCAATTAAATCCGTGCATGAGGTGCGTAACCAAATTAGTGCAAGCTTCAATTCTGTGAAAGTATCCCCATAAGGTATCGAAATCAACAAACGGTTTAGTGGAGTCGTAGATCAATCAAGTCTACTATGGCTCGAAACAAAAGAACATTTGCAAACATATTTGAATATGATGCCCCCAATACATCATATGACGTTTTAAATTAAATATGTGAAATAGATAAGTTCGAGCAATTTGAACTTGGTTCTAGCGTAATTCGACAATAAACGTATGTATCAACAAGGGAATCTCAGCATGGTTACGAAGATGAACTATGAATATAACTTGAAAGAAAAAAAGTTTCAAGAAAGTGTGTTGACTTGACAACAAAAGAGCCAACAATTACAATAATGTAGGTCATTCGAATCACAAATCAGTAATTAGGTTTAGCAATTTAATATTTGGATTTCAATGAAGCGTTTATTCGAAACGAAACCACATGCGTAGCAATGGTGCATGTGTGACATATAAGTTTCCAAGTAACGAAGCGATGAGTATCTGCTAAAATGAAGAAATGACCAAGTATTCGAAGCAAATGTACGTTCGCTCTCAGCGAAGAAAATCAGCGCGATGCAACTACCATCAAGGGGAGTAGAGATGCAAACGTCTACTTGCTAGAAGCAAAAGTGAAGATTTCAACAAAAGAAATTTAAGTACTTTCTGTTTGGTTAACTGAAATAGCATATATGTCAGGATAATGGTGTTTGCTTGAGTTAACAGGTGTGGTTCCTAAGCAACCTCTACGAGTTTGGGCCTGGGTTCCCAAAGACCCTAAGTACAAGTTTTCTAGATTCTCAAAGTTTCGTATTCGGTGTAAAATTGTTCTGTGCATCGTGTAGGAAACACCATTTTTTTGTGTACGTTTAAAACAAGTTATTGTCCCACAATTTCCCCGGTACTTTTTCCTGAATTCACAGCTAATGATACTCGATCATCGATCAGTCGTGTAATAGTAGTTGGATCCTCACAGTTAGTTAAATAATTCGTTAATCCTCGGCAAGAGTTACCGACTCTTGTTGGTTAGCTCGTTCGGCTCCTGGTAGTTGATGCTCATTTGAAAATCATCGTCCTTCTTCTTGACGAGCAGAACTGGGGTTACCCAAAATGGAAAAATTGGTCTATTATCTTCCTTCTCTATCAACTACTGAAGCTACACTGACCATCCTTGTATCTCCGAATGTGTAAGTCACTAGGGTGCATTGACTGCAGGCGCGGCGCCTGGAATCAAATCGATGCGAAATTTGACTTGTTGTGGAGATAATTCTGGCAAGTCTTCAGAGAAGTCTTTAGGATATTCCCTTATCACATGGGTATCTTCGAGTCTTGGTTCTTCGGCTCCCTTGTCCACGACATGAGCCAAGAAAACAACACATCCTTTACGCAACAACTTTCGTGCCTTCAAGCAATTAGTAATTTGTAGAGGCGTATCTTTCTTCACGAGTCACGATCGTTTCTTCGTTTGCCATCGGGGTGTGGGTAATAATCTCCGCTTGATTGTTTGACAACCGATCCCTCCCAATTACCACGTCGAAGCTTCCCTTAAGCTAGTTCTATCGAGTACCGGATATCTATCTTGCTTACTACTAAAACAAGTATATTCTAAAGCTAAAATTTGACAACAATGTCAAATATCACAGATGCATAATATTGACTAATATGGAACGATGGATAACCTTGTTTGAATTCAGGCGTGCTTCCCTAGCTTCGCTATTGAACTTTCATCCTTGTGCCTGATTCTCCTTAGGGCAGTATTTTCTGAAATGCTTCTTGCTTCCACAGTTAAAACAACCTTGAGCCCGTTTCTGTTTGTCACTCGTCCTGCCTTGATAATTTTCGTTGTCATTGTTTCCTTCGTGATTCTCACTGTCTCCATTTCTACGTTCAGTATCTTGCCTACAAGTTTCCTTGGGATGCCCCCTCTTGCCACAGTTATCACATTTTCCATATTTACATCGCCCGACATGATAACGTAGACAATTGTCGCACTTAGGTAGGATACCCATGTAGTCTTTTCCCTTTTTGGCCTTCTTCTTGTTACTCGCCCGAGTAACCTTCTTGAAATTTGCGAGCTTTCTTTTGTTAACTCCAGATGACTCTACAGGAGTCTCCTTTTTCTCTTCCGAAGTGGAAAATTTTCCTAGTCTAACCGCTTCTTCAGTGAGCGCCACACTTAAGTCGATAGCTTCGATGATCGTTGGAGGCTTAGATGTTGTTACCAGGCTTAGAATCTGAGGTGCCAGTCCCCCGATGAAGCGTTCGATCTTCCTAGATTCTGGTTCCACCAAACGCGAGGCAACTTGTGATAATTCGCCTAATTTCTGCACATACTTAGTTATCTTTGGGCCTTCCATTTTCAAGTTCCACAGTTCAGTCTCCAATTTCTGGACTTCTGCCCTAGAGCAATATCTTTTACGCATCAGTTCTTTCAGTTCATCCCACGTCAAATCATTCGCAGCAGTCTCGCCCATTGTCTGAACATGAAAGTTCCACCATGACAGAGCCCTATCTACAAATAGTCCAGCTATGTACGCGACCTGATGTTCTGGGGCGCATTTACTTAGTCGCAAAACATAATCCGTCTTCTCAACCCAACGCACAAAAGCTAAGGCACCCCCAGTGCCATCGAATTCTCGAGGTTTGTGATTCAAGAACTGCTCGTAGGTGCAGCCGTTGGGTGGATTATTTCCTGAGGTACCTCCGCCACGTTCGGAGCGAAGGGCCTCGAGCTGTGCGATGGCCTGTGCGATGCGCCCTTGCAGTTCCTACTCTGCTGTCGCTGGTAGAGGGTTGTTGGTATCGATGTTCCCTTGTATCGACATCTTCTAAGAAGAAGATTGGTTAGGTCAGGTCTTATTTGTTCCGGGAGTGCATATAGTTGTTTAGAGGTCATATGTACATACACATAATAGATTATCATATCAATCAATTCAGCAATAGCATAATCATAGCATAACCAAGTAATTTGGGAATTACGTTTAATGAGAGCATAGCAAGCAAGCAAGCATGTAGCATTATAATTATAGCACACCCATATAGATCAACAACGTGCTTAACGAAGACATAACGACTGAGCTTTCATTGGTTATTGGCCACAAGGTATTGTCGCATGTTTAATGATGATTGGGCTCTCGTTATTCTCCGACCACAATTGCATTGTCTTACAAAATGTATCACATCAAAAGGGACACCGGGTCACCCTACCCTTGTCCAACAAGTATATCAGTGTATCAAAATTACGTAGTCAGATGTGGTCTTCAAAAGTCTCCACAATCCCGGCTTATCATTAGTGTCTTTACCCAATTGTAATGCAATCTGCATAATCCAGAAACCAACTATACTAGTGACTGAGGTGGAGGAGGAAAGAAAAGTAGACTGCTAACATGCGTGAACTCCTCCTTGAGCTTGTATATACGTCGAAGTAATTAACTGTTCTGCCGCTTGACAATAAAGAAACGAGCATCAAAACCTGGGAAAGGTGTAATAGCAGCAGGTGAGAGTGCAAACGGAATCTTTGATAAATGTGGAGGATCAAAGTATACTGGCAGTAGACAGGGTGGAGGACGTGGTGTCAGCTCAAGCTCCAACATTCTGCGACTTATAATCTCATACTATAGCCGATGTGACAGGAGCAACTCACCCCGTGTGTGGCCTCCATAATGTGAGGGATGGTAAGGGTCTAAAATCAGCATAGTGTATTATAGGAACCATTGAAATGGCTCGTCCAGCGGTGTAGAGGTGAAAGTAGCAGACGGTGCGGCCTGTGAGGTCGGGGTAAATGCTGCTGTAGCTAAAGGATCGTCATGCGGGTGCTGACCTGGAGTACCCTCTCGGGGTGCGGGTAGGTCCTGAAAGAAAGCGATAGGCATGTCGGTGCAATGGACGTCGGTCTCCATAGGAGCAACATCAGCGGGTGAAAGTGCAGGAACGACCGTCTTAACAAAAGAGAAGATCGTCAGGTGTGGTACTGGATCAGGTATAAGGGGTGCAATGTCTGGTAAACCAAAAGAAACAGGGTCATGATCAAGCAAGGGGCAGGACCAGCAGGTGTAACAATCAAGCTGGCCCAAAGGAACAGGAGCTGGCTCAGGAGCAGGCTCTGGGTCATGAAATGGTGTGGCATCTCGAGCAGGTGGTAGTGCAGCAGTCATAGCGACGTCGTCGTCTGAGTCAGTAGCAGAAAGCTGTAATCCGGCCATCTGTAAGGCTGCAGATGTCACAGACTCAAAGGAGTCCGAAATCGAGTGTATACTAGATTCAGGGGATAACTTGATAACAGGTGTCTCAAGAAGTAACAATGTTCTCGTCTAACTTTCTATCATCATGGGCGTCAGTAAGAGGACCATCAATAAACATGTCAACGTCATCATCAACTGTTCGTCGAGTAGCCAACCTTCGGAAGGAATGTCCATAGGAGGCGCATTGTCGAGAATCGGAGCCATAGTGTGCTCACCATCGGGATGACCAGTGATGAAGTGGTCATGGACTGAAACAAGAATGACAGAAGGATTCTTGTCAGAGAAACCTATCAGCAAGGGTAAAGCATCATAAAAATCTGGTAGCTCGGATTGTTGGACGTCATCCTCGTCTTCGGTCAGCATATCAGGGTCACTCTCAGTGTCTGACGTAAATATTTCTGGCGCAGGTGCAATCTCATTATCTGTGGCGGTGGCCGTAGGGTCGTCAATGTCTGATATCTCACTTTCTAAAATAAAGTGACGCGTGTGTCGGTACATAATAGTCATAGCATGTATTTCCCTAGTAAGCACTAACAATTAGTGTATGCAAACAAACGTAATTTATCATGTGGTCATGTATTCGCATTATTTTTCATGCAACTTTCTATCCTTCCCAGTCTCCCAGACTAACCCACCTAGTCTCCCAGACTAAACCAACCAGTCTCCCAGACTACCTAGCCTCTCAGACTAAACACCCAGTCTCCCAGACTAAACGCCCAGTCTCTCAAACTGAAACACCTAGTCTCTAAGACTGAACTCCCTAGTCTCTCAGACTAAACTTCCCCGTTTCCCAAACTAAATTATCCAGTCTCTCAGACTAAACTCCTAGTTTCCCAAACTGTCCCAACTAGTCCCTCAGACTACTACCTAGTCTCTCAGACTGAACTACCCAAATCTCTTAGACTGAATCTCTCAGATCAAACTCCCAGTCTCTCAGACTGCCCCAGCTAGTTTCTCAGACTAACTCCCCAGTCTCTCAGACTGAATCTCTCAGATTAAACTCCCAGTCTCTCAGACTGAATCTCTCAGATTAAACTCCCAGTCTCTCAGACTGCCCCAGTTAGTCTCTCAGACTAACTCCCCAGTCTCTCAGACTGACCTCCCCAGTCTCTCAGACTGAACTATAAACGAATTCTTTGAAATGTGATTTGTGTCTTTTGTTTGTAAAAATGTTTGTTTCCTGGATCTGGGCGTTTCGTGTATGCAATGAAAACATGTTCGTAAAAACGTTTTCGTGAGAGCCCTAATGATCGTAGTCTAGACTCGAGAAAGAATCCTAGTTCGCTATGATCGAAGCTCTGATACCAAGCTGTCACACCCTGACTTTTGCGGAAGCGTGATTATGGGGTGACTTTCTTAATATCATTGCATTCAATCATAACAACAACTATATGATAAAACCATAGATTCGTCATCCATTAAATAGGTTTAAAACATAACAACATTGTTTAAAAACGTAGACTTCAAATTAAAGTTTTACAAACCGTACAAATTGTTTATGAGTTCATTGAGGACTCATCAAAAGATACTGAATAACACCAAGGTTTGGGAGACGTGTCTCGTCCAGGAATAAGACACGCTGACCAAACTCAAAGACCATGGATGACATCTTTATTCTTAACGCAGCATAAAAACTTCCAACGCCCGCTAGATCCACTTATAAATTCCCTGAAATACATGTAGTTTGAAAACATCAACAAAAGTTGAGCGAGTTCATGTGTTTGTGTATGAATAAACCTTTAAAGTATGTCTGTATGTATGTACGTCCCTGGTATGTAGCAATAAGGAAAAAGAGATCACCACTGGGTTGCAAAGCCAATGGTATGTGTGAAGTGATGCAGGAAGACTTCAAAGCTAGTAGATTTTGTCAGTAAGACATAGTCACCTCATGGTCCACTCAGCGGACTCAGGGGTGGGGCTCGCTACACCCGAATAGATCTATCACTCATGTCCCTCGGTCCTACGACGAGGATTAATGGCCTTAAGTGTTGTACCCACCACTCACATGATCTAGAAGTAACCCTCCTTAAGCTAATCATACCATGTATAAAACGTTCGTAATAATTGTAACATGTATTTCACCCCCGAAGTATAAAACTGAAAACAGTTAAAAGAAAAAGGGGGAAATGAACTCACAGTATTGCGTCTTCGGTACTCGTAACCCAAATCTCCTCAGCAAACACGACTACCTACAATGTTCTAGTGTCTATTAGACGAACAGGTCGTGCCTTGTCTTAGTATTTATGTTTTTAAGTTACGTTTACTTCATGTCTTCAATATTATTCCAAGTTATAATTATTTGTTAAAATAATGATTATTTTAACTTTAAATTACATTTGATTTTGGAATAATTGTTAAACAATATTTTGTAACAATACTTCTCAAGTATTTCCTTCCCAAGGATGGGGGTATCTTATACATGTATATCCGTATTCTTGTATTGGTATATCTTGCCATGTGTTGGCGTCGTATTCCGATGTGTACGCATTTTCTCAATAAATATCCAATATATTTCCAAAACAATATATTTCCAAGTCTTTCTTAGAAAATATATATAAACTTATTTTGTCCAAAAATACTGTATTTCCAGAAAATATATATTTTTCCCAAAAATCATATTTCTTCTAAATACTCTAGGAAAATATATTTTACTTCCAAAAATAGTATATTTTCTCTTTGTCGAAAATATGATATACTTTGTAATAATAACAAAAATCATATTTTCATTTCTTGTATCCGAAATAATATTTACCAAAAATATGTTCGTAACGGTGTTTTCCGGAATATTTCGTAAGTTGCGTTCTTGCGTTCGGTTTCCCAATATCATGTGTGTAACTTATCTATTTATTCCTTTGTGATTTTTGGTGTTATCTTGGATTGTAACATCTTGGTATTTTGTTAAGTTATATTATTTTACCCTAAAATAACATAACTTATTTCACAAAGTATACAAATATTCACACAAGTGTCTTTAATATATATATATATTCTAAATACAAATTCACCCATTTTTATTTGTAAAAACCAACCTCCAATACTTGTATTTTGTTACAAAAATTATGGCAAAGTTTATATTGAAAACCATAGTTAAAATACACTAGTAAATATTTGTTAGAAAATATTTCTTCCAAGTGTTTGTATTTTAGAAAATTTTGCCATAGTTTCCCCTAAAAATGGAGGTGTCCATGCTATTAAAGCATATCATTTTCTTTTCAAAATCACCATAAACTATCAACAATCTATCTACACTTACCAAGTGCTACAACAAAGCTATCTACAAAATGATCATGAACTTTAGTTTTCATAAAAACTTGTAGTAACTTAGTAGTATGTTTAGTAGACTTAGTTACCTTTTAAAGTGTGTTTATTTCTCTAAAAAATTCATTCTTGAAAGACTTGAGTGTTTACAACTTGTTAACACATTTTACAAAAACGTTTCTTTATGAAATCTTCTTGTTTCTCCAGTGTTTCTACACTTGTTTTATCATAAAAAATAGTATAGGTTTAAGTAAGAACCAAGATCTTCTAAAAATCACATTTTGAACTTGGTTCTTTTTGGAAAACCATTCATTATTCTTGGATCCATAAGATTATCAACTCACTTGATTATTATTTTCAAGAAATAATTTTATTTTTCAAGTTCATGCTTACTCATGAGGATGATCATCTCTTTTCATCACATATTCATCCTCTCACTTGCTAGATCATGTGTTTAATCACATTCTAGCAAGCTCCTTATGATGGTCAACATCATAATCTCAAGTAAATAACAATCAAACATTATACATACACTAAACAACTTAGCTTCATCATGATTTCATCATTTTTCAAGCTTATGTTCATGTTTCAAGGTTATGTTCTTTAGTGTTCTTGTGATTTACAACATGATACATCTTTTAACCAACCAAAATTAGAAGTAACAAAGGTTATGAGAGTCTTACTACTAGCACCAGGCTAGGGAAGAACACAAGAAGATGATGATGACAAAAGTGAAGGATAAAAGCAATCGGGAGAGGTCCTTCAAGATCCACAAGCACCAAGCTTTCTTATATGGCTCCTTACACCTTAGAATGGTCTTGGAATGGTTGGATGATGGATGAAAGATGGTGGTGGTGGCAATATGCTCGGCCGAGAGTGGAAGAGGAGAAGGAAGAGAGGTGAAGTGTGGGATCTCAAGTGTTCTTATAATCCATTTAACTTCTTTACCCAATGTGTAACATGTTTCAAATAGTACATACAAGATCTCTAGAGAATCAAGGAAGATTAAGCAAGATCTTTGGAAGATTAGGGAAATCTTAGGTGGTGGGGTCACCTTATGACCGATTACATACATGGGGGGGGGGGGGGGTCTTGTGTAAGTTTGATGGTAAATTTAAATAATTAGTTAAAACTAAATGTATTAGTTTAGGTGTTTATGTGTATTATGCATTATACAGTGTGTTAGGGCGTTCGGGGATCATAACTAGCTCGGAAATAATAAAACAATGTTTCTAGTATAATTTTTGTGTTTCGGGTATTGTCCGGTTGTTCGGTTAGATACCGGTTCGTTAAAGCGTCAAACTATTCCGTTTAGTGTTCTTTAAGTACCCTTTTGTGACACTTTTAATTCTCGACACTTAGGAAAGCATACATGACCATTTTGCCATATTTTTGCACATTACTAGCTTGTTAAAAAGCTGAATTTTGCTGAAATATGCAGAATTCTGCAATTTATGTGGGTTTTAGGCACTTAAACTATCACCTAGTGACGCAGTTTTATGGTCCTTACTTCCCTACACACCATACTAGTGTAAAACCTTGTCTCTGGCCCATACGGGGTTTCAAATCACTGTTTGTCTATGTACTGACATCGTCAGCATTTTTCTGAGTTATCCGCTAATTGTGCTAACTGTGCTTTGTGCATCGTTTATGTCACTAAAGTTTGTATGTGGTAAATGATGTGACAGTATGCAATATGTGATGCACATTTAAGTATGATGCAACAATCAGAAAGCAGTTTAAATCATTAATTGTAATTCAGCGCAGCCATTAAGCATTAATCATAGTTAATTAATTGTACAGATGCATGCAAATTTGACAGTTGTCACAGCGATATAGCTACATTATGATCCGAATCTCTGGTGCTAGGCGTAACGAGTGTAATGAGTAGTAACAACGCACGAACGTGCGGGTTGTTACAATGTACTTGATTCATAAGACATGCCCCATATCGGTCGTGCCAGGAGAATTCTTGGTTCATAAGACATGCCCGCTCTTAAATTACAAATGCGTTTTGGTCTTAGTCGGCTGTGGAGCACATGAAAACTCCAAAGTTAAGTGTGCTCAGGTGAGAGTAGTACTAGGATGGGTGGCCTCCTAGGAAGTCTCCACTGAGGCAACCAAAAACAAATCCGTAAGGTCCTAGATGGGCAACCCATCAGTGGCAAAGCAGACAATATTGGTGGTAAAAAGAAGCGAGATGCTGCAAATGGTATCAGAGTCGCTCCTGTGCCGTTCGGGATGGTGGGGAAACCCTCATCGAGGACGATGAGTCCCTAAGGGGGGGGGGGGATTGTAACAATATCGATACTGACTACTAAGAAGATTAACATGGACCATTGTAACACCCTAGGCTATCCCCACCTCAGTCACGGCAAGGAGAGATTCTTTGTTCATAGGACATGCCCCGCTCTTAAATCAATAACGCGTTTCGGGATTAGTTGGCTGTGTAGCATATGAAAACTCCACACTTAAGCGTACTCGAGTGAGAGTAGTACTAGGATGAGTGGTCTCCTGGGAAGTCTCCACTGAGGCAACCAAAAACAAATCCTCGAGTTCTTAGATGGGCAACCCATTTGGGGAAAAGTGGATAATATTGGTGGTTAAAAGAGGTAGGATGTTACATTATATTTGTAATTAAGTAACCTAATTGTTTGTAACCAATTTTTCTGATTGTTCTTCGATTGCATATTTTTCAGGGATGAAAATGTTTAAGTTTGGGTATATTTGATGCGTTGCAAAAACATCTTTTTCGTTTGTATTTTATATCATTGTTGTATTATTTATTAGTTGTTTTTAGTGGTTTTTAGCTTGTACTTAGTTGTATAGGTTTTTTACAGGTGTTGATGTGCAAAAGAAGCGAAAACAAGCTTAAATCACGAAGAAACAAGCACATGGGAGAATCCAGGAAAAAACTTGCACTAAAATGGGAAAAAAACCAGGACTGCTTGTTGTTGGCATGTCGCAAGAGCCATGGGCTCACCTGTTGGCGACACGCGGAGATCTTTCAAATCAAATAAACCAGTTTTCTTAGTTTTCATTTAGAGTCTGATTTAGCTGTCACTAGTTGTTGTGGGTTCAATATCCGAACTTTCATTAGACTTTACTGCATTCTATAGATACATTTACATGTCAATGTGGTCTAGTTTAGGAGTCTTCTAGAATATTACTAGAATGTCTAGGTTAGTTTTACCTAGTATTAAGTAGACCATATTTAGAACTTCACTTATATATAAGTAAATTATTAAATTACATAATTCATTAGTCTTACATCCATCATAAAAAAAAATTCTCACCATTTCCTTTAACTATTTAAAACTTGTCATAAATTAAAAGTGAGATGTGCCTAAAAATAAAAACACTCAAAACATTTATAGAGTGAGACAAAAATTGCAAGTAATGTGAAAATTTGTGAATTGTTATGAGTATATCATTTATAGTGCCTTTCCACATCCTTAACTCCTCATTGTATTTACTCTTATGTTAATGTTGAGCCTATAAATAGAGGCTTTGTATTTCATACATGTACATCAATAAGAAATTCATCTCCCATTCTCCCATTCTTTTCTATACATTGCTAATAGGTTCTAGTTATTACATAACACGTTATCAGCACGAATTGCTTTTGAAGTTGGATTGTATCAACATAAGACACCATGTCGTATCAACGTTGGCGAAAGAGATAAAAGACAAAATTGTTGATCTGGTATGAAAGCCCTTAATTGTTTTAATTTTATTTCCTCTTTTCTCATCGATTGTTGGTATGATAAAACTTAAAAATTAACTTACGCTTTTCTTGATATTTTTTATTGGTTATGGTTTAAGATTAAAATCATCATGAACAACATTGACATCGCCCTTGTTTAACCAGGATCATAATGTTTTTTACTTTTTTGTTTACTTTCCTATGTGTTAACGTATCTGAATAGTTTTCTTTCACAAACAAACACCTACGAAAAACATTGAGATGTAAAGAAAAAAAAGCAAAAGTAAACCAGAAACACAATGGTTTTTCGATCAAGAAAAAGAATCTTTCTAGTTTCTCTAATTGATTATTTACAATATTGTAACTAATTTATTACCCCTCTTGCTTATCTCTCTTTTATCATTAATATTTTATTGGACTCAAACTCTTATTTTAATAATATAGCCAAATGACTGTTTTGAATTTAAGATAATAATAATAACAATAACAATAATAATAGTAATTAATTTTGATATACATACATATTCTTTAGTGGTTTCTAATACTAGCTTATTAATGTTTTAATGAAATTATTGTTCCGATGATACTATATTGTAATGAACTAATGGGATTGTAAGAATTTTATATTCGGTTGAGGTTGAACAATATAATTACAAGCCACATCAATGTTTGTTTATTACTACATGTTATTTTGTAAAATTTTAATAGTATTTGATTTGATCATAATTTAGTGATGCAAATAAGTGTTTAATCATAAAAATATATAGATTGAATTATGTATGCGTGTGTTTTATTGCTAGTGATTTTATTATACTGTTTTGGCATACATAAAGTTTATATTCTTTATTTTATTTTATTTTGAAAACAAGTATTTGTGAAATATATGGTGAATGTTGATGATAAACTAACCATCTTAATATTTGATATAATTAATTTGTTATGATGTTATTTACTAAAAATATATGGTTCAAATTTTATTGTTATTTCTATTCATATATATTTTACTTGAACTGAATATATTAAATAAATTAAGTAGCTGTCGTTAGAAAATTGGTTTTAAGATTACTTTATGGCTTATGTAATTGGCTGGTACATAGAAAAATGTTCTTAGTATATTTATCTTGTTTGTACATCAATAGCACATGCCTTAAATGATAAGAATGATCAAACCATATAAACATATTCTAAGTCAATATGAGCTTTTATTATACGTAAAGTGCATTATTTAAATTGTTGATTCATGAACCACCACTATTTTGTAACATGTGTTAACTGAATTGCATAATATTTCAATATCAACTAAGATGTTGATAGTTGTGCATGATATTTTCACATATTATTTGGTGTAAGCAATATGTTTCTTTATTTCGTATTGAATATATTCTAAGATGTTTCTATTTTTTTTGTGAGAGCAACAAATATTTTATATAAGATATGCATGTGATTGGTTATGCCATGATATGTTAATGCATAATTTATATATTTTGCTTGAATGTGATGACATATTATTATTTCATAAGGTTTTATTATAACCTTATTTTATTTGATAACATATTATAATGTTATGTATTGCTTGATTTAACTTTGTAGTATATGTCATCTATATGCTATATATTGTTTATGTATATAGACTGTCTTTAATGAAGCAGCTAAATTAAAGTTGTGTATATGATCACACATTATAAACATGATTGAATAGTGATCAAGATTCATTTATAGTATGACATTCGAAGTTTCAAACTCACTAAAGCTTGTTGTAAATTTATTGATGCTTGTAAGATTTTGGACTGATAAATCTTAATGATTCGGTCGTATAATTGATGTTATGTGGTGAAAAGATTAGTTACACATGTGGAATAAAAAAGTTCCATTGTCAAACCTCAAATATGCTCTTGAGAAGCAAGATTGCTAAAGAATATGTAAGGTTTGAAATGACCACAATGAAAGTTGTGTGATTCTAATCCATTCATGAAGTGAATGTGATGATATAATGACCAATGTAAAGGTCGCGATCATGTATATAATAACTAAGAAAATTGTAATGATGTCACCATGATAGTTGTTTGGTTATAATCCATTCCTTGAACTGAATGTGATGATATAATAATTGGTGTAAAGTTCATAATCATGGTAATTGAGAAAATTGTTATGATGCTCATGTAATGAGATCAACCATGTTAATAATGGGATGACTATACAATGATCGTTATAAAGGTCGTAAGATATAAGATTGATAAATCTTATACGACTCATCTACTTCTCAATTGATGGTAAGCAAAGAGAACATTATTTACAAGGAAAAATCGATTAAATTCTTTTCATTTGTCACACTTGAGACATATGCTCCTAAAGTAGCAATATCATTATAAGAGTCATGGAAAAATGAAATGGTTTTATACTCATGTGACCGAGTAAATAAAGAAAAACTATGAAGCTTGTTTTGGTTCTGCTCCATTCCCAAAAGTGAATATGATTATATATTAATGATGGACCTAATTGAGAAACTTGTAATGATGAGAATGACTATAAGAATTGTAATGATGGTCATTTTAATAATGATAATGGACCACAAAAGTGGCAAACTAAGGAGTGATTGCGTAACATGATGGTTTGAACTTTGGAGTTGTAATATATTCTCTCGTATCATACGTTTTGTATTACATACGAGAAAGTAATACACATACGATCATAAACCAGAAGTTTATGGATCATAATTATTTAATTAGTTGGCATGACCGGTTAGACCACACCGAGTCAATGATGATGTGAAACATAATGAAGAACTAGAAGATTCTTCAAGCTGATAATTAGCATGTATTGTTTTGCTCTCAAGGGAAATTATATTTTTGCCAAATAAAGGAGGGTGTGTATCCCTAAATATTTTGGAAATGATTAAAGGATATGCATATCCCAACATGATACCATTTAGTGTTTTAAATCGATGCATCGTCTAAATGGTTATCAAATCCACAACCTAAAGTTTGTGTGATTGTGGCTTAGCTAGTGTGATAACAAGCACATTAATCCATATTGGTATATTTATTTGATAATAGTGAATTTGATTCCCAAGTTATTAACGATCATTGGAATAAGTGTTATTGTTGAGATGATCACTAAACGTCTACTATTGGTTACAAAGCCAATGATCATGAGAGGAGCAAAAGTTTATTTAGGTACATGTAATTTTATATATGGTACAATCAATTCACATCAAGCCAATAAATTATAGTTCTCCCTATACAGTTGGTTTTTGGTCAGGAACCAAAGATGTCTCATCAAAGATTTTGGTTGTGCGACATATATTGAAACTCATCCACCATACCGCACAAAGACGAGACTTCTAAAAAGTTTGAGAATATGTTGGGTATAAATAATCGTCTATGATTAAATACTTAAAGCCATTAGTAAGAAATTCGTTTATGGCTCATTGGTTCTCACTTTAATGAATGAATGTTCCTAACATTAGGGGGAGATAACAAGCAGTTGAAAAGTTAAAAGTGAAATGAATTATCATGTCATCTTGATCCTCAGACTATAAACTATGAACTAGAAGTTTAAAGTATAATTCATTTACCAATATTAAAGAACAAATTACCAGACAAGTTCACTGACCTAAATAGAGTGACTAAGTAAGTCACATAATCAACTGCTTATGCTCCAGTTATATTTGTGTCCCAAGAGGACAACCACATATTTTTGTAATGAGTTTATTGCACGCCTAAAGCGTGGTAGACTAGTTGATTCCAGTAATAAAATTCCTCGAAAATTGGAGCAAGTAATTAAGATGGTCAAGTCGAGGTTATAGTAATAAAATCTCCTGAAGAGATAATAGACATGATGGTTCAAGAAGAACCTCAGGTACCTGAAAATAAAGAGATCTCGATAAGTTGTATCATGTCTAAGATATGTATGGAATCGAAATAAAAATCGACGTCGTTATACTTTTGTATATAATGTAGCGCTTAAAATGATTAATGATGAGGATCAAGATTTAAGATCTGCCTATGAATGAATATTTAGAAATGATTGACCAAAATAGAAAGACGCAAATAAGGCAGAGTTTAGTTCTCTAATGAAATGGAAAGTTTCTGGACGAACAGTCCATACAACTAAAGTTGTAAAATATGCTGGATACAAAATTGTCTTTTATGCGCTTCATGTGAAAATCAAATTAAGTGATATAAGTCAAAATTGGTGGCACAAGAATTTTCACAAAGACTTATGATTGATTATGAGAAAACGTATTCTCCAGTGGTGGATGCATCGACTTTCCAATATCTTATTATTCTGGTAATATATAAAAGAGAATTGACATGCGTCTTATGAAAGTTATGTATCACTTGATATTAAGTCATATAAAATAAGTTCTCGAGAATATTACGATTATTATATAAATTCAGATCTGAATACATATACATGTTGTATATGTTATTGAATTGAATATAATTGGAACTCCCCATGAGTATCCTAAAGCATTTGAGTGCTTAAGAGGTTAATTGAAACACCTTATGGATGTAATTATTGTGCACCAATACTCCAATAAACATACATAGAAAATGTGTACCTGCTTATTATGGCATCTCAATGTACACAGTGTACAAACATGGTACAATATGGATTTTGGATATAAAAGTAAGTGTTCATGATATTTTTGCATATGATATAGATATCTATATGTTAAAAGGGAAAATTTATGTAGCAAAACTTCTAAAGAGTGAAAGCACATGCATATTTGGATAAGATGAAAAGAATTCTCTCATGGATTGATAATTCTAGAAGCATTAATGATGTTAAAACCTCAAGAACGTATTATTTGAAGTTGACAAAATACGTATGCACTAAATAGTCAAAACGAGTGTTGTATAACTCGAGATATTCGCATAAAGAGGGATATAAGTTTGATTAAACTAGCCATATTTTATGAACATTCTACTTTTAAAAGTTCACTATAATCGCAATTTACAGTAATGATGTCTAGGCATCATTGAGAGAAATTGTCGAGCTTTTAGAGGGAGAATTTTTGAATGACCTTGGCACGGTCTAATTATTACTCGAACTGCAGTTCGAGTATATATGTAATTATATTTTACTAACCCCTCAAGTTTATCTTGAAGATGATGTTTGGATATTTTAGTATGGACATAGTTGAACCTTAAAGTATGTTAAAGGTTGTTAAGTCATTTGTTATAAGAAATGCATATTATCATCTCCTACCAAAGTAGAGATTCTCATTCTAGAAGTACCATCGTTAAATGCATAAGTGCATTAATATGTTTTGCTAGCTATGTATGGTTATAATATCTTTCACTTGAGCTTATTGTCATGATATGACCTTTGTCAAGCGAAGAGACATTGGAATGAGTTCAAAGAAATATTTCAGGTATAAACGATATTTGATTATATTTTACTAACCCATCAAAACAAGTTTGGTTAGTCTTGTAAATGCAGGAATGTAACGAAACACGGTCGTGGACATATGATAATTTTTGGAAAGATGCACCTAAAGTCTCGTTAGAAGATTATACAACATTGTTCAACATAAAGGATTGCACAGTAAGGGATCAAGCGACAAATCATTCGCTACAAAGGTTTTATTCGACTTTTAAGGAAGATGGACACACGTCACTTAAATGATACATGTTAAAATGAGGGGGAGACTTATTCAAGTTGCACTCTTTTTCCCTTAACTAAGTTTTGTCCCATTGGGTTTTCTTAGTAAGGTTTTTAATGAGGCAACATACCTGATCCAGAAGTATTAGGAGGAGACAATACACGCTGCACTCTTTTTCCCTTAGCTATGGTTTTATCCCACTGGGTTTTCCTAGCAAGGTTTTTAATGAGGCAGCATCACCAAGCGTATTACAAGATTGTACTATTTCATCATGTGGATCGTCAAGGGGGAGTGTTATGAATATATCATTTATAGTGCCTCTCCACATCCTTAACTCCTCATTGTATTTACTCTTATGTTAATGTTGAGCCTATAAATAGAGGCTTTGTATTTCATACATGTACATCAATAAGAAATTCATCTCCCATTCTCCCATTCTTTTCTATACATTGCTAATAGGTTCTAGTTATTACATAACATGAATTAATTTAGTAAAATGTCCTTTAATTTGAGCATGGTTGATTGCTTTCATTATGGAACTTTTGAATCTAGCCCTGAATCAAATATTGAAATCAGAATTGCCAAACCATAAAAAAATACTACATATACAATAACATAATTATATATCGACTGCTGAAATAAAGAAAGTATAATAACTTTGTTCTTCTTACATAGAGTATATACAATAACATAATTATCCAAGTTTCTCTTTTAAAAAATTATGTAAATCATTATATAGTATATAAATCTTCCATTATAAAACCCTTGAGAAAATCTTAGTGAAAAATTCTCAACTTTACCTCCACTTTAAATTTGGTTTTAATTTAAAACATGTACTCGTGTTCATCGATTAATAACTCTAATGTTAGGGTTACACCTCTAATCATGTCTTTCACTTTTTATTAATGATTGTTTATTCATTAGTCAGATTTTTTCAAGTTGTAAACGGTACTATTCCAAATTCCATGATCCGAAGTTCCGTTTGAGGTATAAGATCACATAAAAGCTTGTAAACATATTCAACTTTGTTTCCTCCCATACACAAAGCCATAAACAATAATGATATAAATTAATTCATTTATTTTGTTTAAGTGTAGATTATTTCTAAATCACATTTTGTTTAAATGTTAACATATGATATGAACATACACATAGTTATATTTAGCATTTGTATCACATATTTATATTTTTATAATTTTCAAAATAAGGATTGCATTCTAATGTATGATCATGTTTGCAACAAAGATCTTATTACACATATGTCAATATACATATGTAGGTAACTTTATATGTTCATGTGTTTAGGTATAACAGACCTTAATTAAAATTATTACATGGAAATAGACAATTTTTTAAACTAAGTGTTTAAGCTTTACTAGTAGATACTTCTCCACCTGATGAGTTGTAAACTTGTAACTAAATATATATACATAAAAATTAACACAAGTGTAACTCTTGGATTGAGATTTGAGAATATAAAATGATAACTCCAGTTATATGTATTTTAAGGTCTCTTTTATATAATTACACATAAAAATAAAGGTTTTTTTTTTGCTTGGAATTATGATGCACATATGCATGCTTTGCTTTTTTTTAGTTCATGCATATGTTCAAACATCTCTTTAAGTTCAATAATAGAAAACTAGTATACTTTTAGATTCCATGTATATATGCGTATTGTGTTTTTGTAAAGTTTACATGTTTAGATTTGGTCAAAGTTTACATAGAGATATGAATGTCATCACTTTTTGGTAATGACTTTACATGCACATGTCACAAAAAACTATTGAATGGGAATTATATTATCTACACGTAAGTACGATGCTAGCCAGAAAAAATGTTAGAAAAATGAGATAGAAGTTAATTGATTAAATTTTAATAATTTATTTTTCACATTTGTAACATTTTCAATTAAATTTTAACATTGCAAATGAGATTAATGGTGCATGCTAGTTCTTACAATATTTGTGTTATAAAATAGGGATCAAATACAAGTTTAATATTTATGTGAAATGTACAAGGATTTTGGACACTAATCACACTATTTTAATTGTAAAATTTAGAAGATAACTAAAAGAGCAAAATAGTTTAAACTATTCCGTTTAAGTTCTGTCTCACCAAAAGTAACATTTATATACTTAGTTTTTTTATACCATAAAATCAAGAATTTTGTTATCTTTTATCCGAGTATAATATCTATATAACTAAGAAAACGACTTTTAAATTGTTGATAAAAATATGTTACAAGGGTACCACGCCTAAACTAATTACTATAAAGATGCGTCTAAACTAGTTATAAAGATGCAACTAAAATAATTACAACAACGCATTTAATACTGAAATGGTGCATCTAATCTAAGTTGTTCATGCCCGACACATGATCAAACCGTGCATTTACAATAGTGTATCCAACCAATTACAAGAACGATGTATTTAAACCACTTGTAATTTAAGAGACGGATACATGTTTTAACTATATTATGATTCTCAACAAGTAAAGTATGATTCCGCCACTGGTATAACGTGTATGTAGACAACAATTTTAAAGTGTGAACGTGGTTATTAGATGAATATTCTTGCTAGTAGAAGCATAAATTAAATAACATGGTATACGTGCTACTAGGAAGCAAACTAACATGTTGTACCTGGTACTTTCACCTTGACTTGATTGTTCTCTGAAAGATGAGGTGTGTATAGTCATATATGTGTACCACTCATGCCTAATGTGTCTCCCATGTGATCAGATAATATCATGGTATGTACTACATTATATCTAGGTGCATGTCAATTCGATGTAACACGGTTGGAACTTGGAAGTACTTTAAAATACGTGGTTCTTGAAAACTTTAATAGTCGAAAAGTTGGTTATAAGTTGTACGTCATTAGGGATTGGGTATACTCGATTAAGTGAGAATGTAAGAAATTTGGTACCTGATTTTCCGGTGAAAATGTAGGAACGCACCTAGGTTTAGTTTTGCATCCTAGAAGTTTGCTCGTTTGGCGATAATGCAATTGATACAAACTTCTAAGTGTTTAATATTGAACATGGATGTGCAAATTCAAATAATTAATCTGGAACTATTTTTTTTTTGAACGGCAAAGTACTTTTATTCATTACCACAAAACTTTTCAGGCGGATGTTACCAAGAAGTGTTAGCAACATATAGCCATCCCCTTTGATAATCACCCAAGTTTGAACATACAAAACACAAATACTTTAAAATACAGATTTGAGACTAAAATTTACCCAACTCTCCCAATCCGTGAGCGCATCCCTTGATCTATGTTTGATCCATGTGAACGCCAAGGATTGTAGTTCCCCGAAAATTCCGTCAATCACTATTCTCTTGGAATTTGAAATAGAGTAACCATGTTACCGTTTTTCGATGTCTTTGATCATGAAGCGGACGAGAACGGGTGGTTGCAATTAATTAAGTAGAAGATAATTAAATGTCTTAAATCTGTAGCCAAAGAGAAAATGTGGATCATTTTATTCGTAATTATCTAATTACTTCTTGACCCTTCGATCAATGAAAATTTATATTAATGTGGGTATCTAGTGTTGTCGCTTTCTTTAGACCGACCCCAAAATTATCATTGGCATAATGTAACTAAAAGGTTCTTTTATTAACTCTTTAGGTTTAAAGTAAAATAATCTTAGTCATCTTTGTACAATAATTGTGTATTTTAAAAGGGTAAATCATTCTTTCATTATGTTTGAGTGATAGAATTAGTTCTTGGGCCATGAATTGACCTAAGCCCACTAGCTTTTCCGTACAAAGCCCACCTAAAATTCTGTTGGAATTGCTTTGGGCCTAGTATTTTGAAATTGGTTTTACCATGTAATCTATGGATGGGCATTTGGTACCGGGTACCGGTACCGAATCGTATCGAGTATATTCGGTACTGGTACCGGTTCCCATTTTCCCGTTTTTCGGTAACGGTACCACTTTTCTCTGTTTTACCGGTACCGGTTCGGTACCAAACGGGTACCGTGCTCATCCCTAATTGTAATCCTGATGCAGATTAAATTGCAATAGCCTGATTTTCGAACACCATTGATTGTTTATCACAATAGTCCTCTTTATATGCAACTAGTGGGTTATCGCATTATGATGGCTTGGTTCGGAATAAGATAACGTAGTTAACGTCGCAATGGTATATTTGAAATTTTATAAAACATTATATCTAAAAAAAATAAAATATGTTACATCGATCGGAAACCGTAAAACGAATACCGATACCGACATTGTTTGGTCGATATCGATTCGGTTCGCTTCGTTATCGACACTCGCAATGAGAACCGAAATCGAAAACCCAAAAAATAAAATCTTGATATGCCAAAAGAATAGATAACCATAAAATAAATACCGATGCTAGTTCTGATAGTATCTATACCGATACCGATTCGGCTGGTAATGGTTCGTCTCGTCACAACACGAGTACGGTAGGAAGACTTGTTTAGCTTTCGATACACACAAAAAAATTGTATGCTAAGTACAACTTTGTTTTCAACAAAACTTATACCGAAATGTTCAGAAAAAAATTAACACGACTGCGTATTCAACTTTTATAAAATATTAACGAATGCATGTTATTATTATAAAACTAAATTAAATAAAAACTAAATGCCTTAAAACGTATATTATTTATAATATAAAGGGTAAAATAGAAACTTAACTTGTAAATTTGGCCAAACCACATGACAATTTACTATATATATAATTTATGTAAATTATACTATATATGGAAGTTTTAATAGTCGTTTTTTTTCAATGCATTCTTATGTATTTATTAAATTTCATATGCATTTGAAAAGTTGAATTGGTGAACCTGAACATAACCCAATATGTATTTTTCAAATACTTTAACTATAAGAAAAATACACTGAAAGTCATGTAAGCGCAACATAACCTTTGTAGCCAATTTATCTAAATGAGCCAAATGCGTTGATTGGTTGTATACGCTGGTTGACAGTTTCTAAACTGGTTGTAATTAAGTTTAAACTAGTAATAAGCACCCTCCACGTTGCGGCGGGGGTGTAAAACCATACCAAATAGTATCAATGCCACACTATCGCGAGCGACCACCAACACTGAAGTTGTGACGTTGGTGGTCATGTACATGTTGTAATCTAATGAGTTGTAATAAATGGATTAAATTAGTGTGAATAGGTTGATGGATTAGCCATATAAAAGATAACTTTCTTTTCTTTGCTTAATTAACAGGTTCAACATATCAACCCAATATGCCTTGTTTAAACGAGTTCACACGTTAACTTAAAGATGCAAATTTGTTGATTGGGTTAGACATGACAACACCAAGTCAGATTACTTTTATGTCGTTTCATGTAATATTCCAGATCGTATCAAGAATTGCTAGCACATTGTATACCAAACAAGTTGTATGGTGGGTTCTTGTGGTCTATGGTTAGTTGAAATGGCCACTTCACCATATATTTCAAGAACCTTATTGGACCCACTGATGAATATAACCAAACACCTCAATTATTTAACTTGTAATGAGCTTTCTTTTCATTTCGTTGTCCTAAGCCAAAACAAAGATATCGTTTTTCAAACATTAGTTATGTTATATGCATACATTCATTTTATTATTTTCCTCAGTCTTATTTTTACAAAATGATAATAAGTCAAATAAAATGGAATTAAAGTAAATTATCTTAAGGTCATACAAGTCGAAAACTTTTTTAAAACATATATAAAGATATAAAAAAAGGAAAGAGATGTGTTTGTGGTCAATCCAACGTGTTATTTACTTATATTTAAAGGGACGTGTTTTAGTTAAGGCTGTGAACCGTCGCTAGTTGGTGTGTTGAATTAATCAACCCGAACGTGACACATATATTTATTTACTAGTTTAAGTACTTGTGTGTTACACGGGTTACTCGAAGTAAATTATATTGTTTAACACTGTTGACATAAACTTTGAAATGAAAAAAAAAACATTCCATTACTTGCGTTAATATTAAATTAAAATGAATTAAAAAATGAATACGAAAAAATCACAAGTCTCTAAAGATTTCTTTATACTTCTTCCATTTGTTGTCTTGTCTGTAGGTTTTTCATCTTTGTCTAATATTAGTAATTTGATTCCAATCTATAGTTTACTCTTAGTCTACCATATTGTAAATATTACTAACAGTAAGAAAGTTACAAATATGTACTAAAATTAACCTGCAACAGCAGTTGCACCATCTAGGCTCGACTTCCCCTCACAATACCTCGTGTAACATGCAATCAGGCCTTTCTCAAAGATGCTTCGTGTTGAACGACTGGCATGAATGTGCTTGAAGCTGTTGGTGTGTATTTGGAAACTCTGTAGCATGCTTGTATTGTGAAAATAGGATCAAAGTAGCTTTCTTTATTAAAGTTGGTGATAACTTATATTGCATGCCAATATTCTTTTTTAGCTTGTTCATCTACAAACATATGCATCACAATCAATAAATCAGATAAATATATAGAATGTAGATTACTAAATGTATCAACTTTTCCAGCGTTATGATTTTTCACCTTTACTCTTTTGCAGAAAAGAACGATGTGCAGAGACTGCAAGGTGTCATTAGCTTTTCTCTTGGAGAGCTTGTATGCCACTGAAAGAATAGATACAATAGAATTTGCAGAAAGACAAACATCAGTTTGGAACAACAAAAAATTGCCAGAAACCACCTTAAGCAGGCTAAAACATGTCTAAAACACCTAAAAATGGCATGTTTATTGTGTGCACCTTGCTTGCCTTGGGCCCTTGCTTTTTAAGCTCCTTGCGCCTACGTAGCTGGCACACCCTTTGTACCTAGCGCCTTTGACTTCCTGTATCAAAGTAATGAACTCGCTTAAATATGCATGTAGGTAGTATTAATTGAATAGGTTGAAACAATTTGTAATAAAAAAACCCGTATAGAAAATTTAGCTTGCAAATTATTAACTCCAAAAACCCTTTAAAAAGTGTTGTATATCTGATTAAGATTAAAACATGTATATACAAACATAAGAAAGCTATTCCAATTAATATCTACTTCAGAAAACTAATGTTTATGTAGAATTAATAACTTGACTAACAACTATCTTGAAAACAAGATAATGAAAAACTACTAAGTATAGGTTGAATTTATGAAAGACGACTGACCAACGAAAACATTAAACATCCTAACAGATGTCAAAATGCCAATTTCCTTTTAAGTTAAACAGGTACAATTAGATGAAAAGGGACGAGAGCTTGAAAGACAAAGTTTGAGAAATTCAATTCCGGATATACGCTTCACAACACTGCTAAAAGGATGTATAATGCTTGTCCTCTGCATGTTATGTGACAACCTGCAACTTCAAGTTACTACTTTAAACTAACTACAGTTAACTTAGTCATATATTCATAGCACTGCATTTAACTAGGGTTAGTTAAATGAGTTTACTTAGGTAATTCGGGGAATTACCGGAACACACACATGATAACTCTCGAAGGTTGGTGACTAACACGAATAATAATTTAAACGGATGGTTTATACGAAACTCATGTGCTGTATGACAAATACGTGAACTACGTGCTTTAATTGTAAATTACATGTTATTATGTGCCTTATGTGAAAGTAGCATAGTTAGGGGTGTGCTTTTTGGATAAGTTAGAAACTTTAATAAAACTCCTCATAACCCTAAACCCTCCCCTCAAATCAATCATACAACAGTTTTATCATTTCTCTAATCATCACCTCCAATCATTCCTCTAATCATTTGGCTACACCAAGTTCTCCAATCTTTGATCTTTTAACCTTTCAAGAACAATCTTTACATCGAATCATAGGTAAGTGTTTATGATTATACGTTGTGTTTACTTGTTTATGCTTGAATGATTGTGTTTTGTGAATGATTGCACATTGTTAATGAGTATTAGAATGCCACTGATATGATAGAATTGCCAATCTGTGTTAATAATTTGTAATATCTGCTGTTTATTGTGGATTAGCGTTTTCATCGTAGTAAATGTTACATTGAAACTGCAACTTTGATTTTGGTAATCTAATAGAAAATTGTTAGTCTGGAGATAGTTGTCAGACTTTGTGAAGTCACGAAGTCCGACCTTATAAGTCAGAGTTTATTTATAAACTTGAATCAGGGTTTAGTGTATAAGAGGTCAGGGTTTACAAGTTAAAGGGAGTTCGAGTTTCTTGTCCAAATTTATTAGGATAATAATTACATAAGTTATGATACATA
This sequence comes from Helianthus tuberosus, assembly GCA_030545235.1. Classification (NCBI taxonomy): domain Eukaryota; kingdom Viridiplantae; phylum Streptophyta; class Magnoliopsida; order Asterales; family Asteraceae; genus Helianthus; species Helianthus tuberosus. The sequence continues at coordinate 1,785 of JARYGA010022602.1, read as the reverse complement.
AGTTCTGATAATGTCTGAGTTTATGTAGATTTCAACGGGTCCGAGTTTGTGGTTCTAGGTGATGTCCGACTATATATGTAAACCAATATGTCCGAGTATATAGGTGAATCAATGTCCGAGTTTCCTTAAAACATCATGTCCGAGTTTACTTATACCATATGTCCGAGTTTACTTGTGTCTTCATGTCCGAATTTACCTAAATCTTGATGTCTCGCATATATAAGCATAGAAGGGGGGGGGGGGTCTGGGTTTATTTGGATGGGTTTTATATGTGCTGTCCGGATTAGTGGAGGAGTTTACTAATAGAAATCAAAGTGTCAGGTTTGATTTATGGTTCGGCTTTAAGTTTCAGAATATTTAAAAATCAATTGAAGGTTCCGAGTTCTTGTTGTATATTAAAGGAAGTTCTGAACATGTCACCCTTCCGAATTTGTTTGTAATATTAAATGGATGCTCAGGACTTAAAGCAAGTGGGACCCCCAAATTGATATAATATTTTGGGCTGAATTGATTTTATAAAAGAAATAAAGGTGTGGTCCGATTATATGATTCAGAGTTTATATAATACATTGGAATGTCCGAATATATGTGAGCCTCTAATTGTGATTCTATGCATTTGTCAGTACATAAATTGAGGAACTTGGAATATGTTGTTTGTTTGAGAAGAGTCCGGATATATATCTGGCATATATGAATTCCAAGATTCTTTTCACACATTATCCGAATATATATTCATAGTCCTGGTCTCTAGGGAACATGGAAGTTCTAAATTCCATTATGAAAAGATTCAAAAAATTGTTATTGGGCCGAGTACCCATGTGTATTATGTATAATATGCTTAAGGTCAGTATGTATATATGTATCTTAGGTTCCGTGTTTATCAAGTTCAGGGTTTAAGTTCACATGGTCCGAGGGTTATTATATTCGGATACATAAATGTGGGAGTCAAAGTGTGTCTGAAGATGAGTTCATATTAAGTCAAAGTGTCAGTATTTGTTTTATTTAATGGCCAGCTATACTAGTCGCACACTATGTTCAGAGTTATTGAATATATGAACTATGTATATTATATTTTGAGGATATATGTACATATGTCCAAACTTATTTGTAAATTTCTATGAGAGTATATGACGTTAAATTGCTAAATTATGATCAATAAACACCCGTAGTTTGGGCACGCTTAGGGTATTGCATGACCCTACACACATACGTACTCACATTTACCATACATTAGGTCGCGTGTAACGGACCTAACAATTATTTAACGCTAGAAGTACGTTATCATATCGAGCAAACTAAGGTGAGTTCACTACTCTTTTACAAGCATGCGTCCCGGAGGGGCAAACAAACTATTATTCCTGGGAGGAATACTTTTTCAACTACTATTCTTAGGAAGAATACTTTTTCAACTATTATCCCTGTGAGGAATACTTTTTCTATATGTTGTAGTTTAAATTTGATGTTGGTTAATAAACTCAAACTCTATCACGAAAGTCCCTACGTATATACCGAGCTAGTTTCCTGGGAGGCAACGAGGTATTAATTGATAGCACTATTAGGCCTGATAAACCTCACATCATGCTGGGAGCCGGGCGTGAACTAATGACCTTAAACACGTTGATCAATGACGATAGACATTGATGAGGGCACCAAAACCAGAACAGTCAATCGGTACCGAGTTTATTATTCATAACATGTTTTTAAACTAAACACTTACATGATTTACGTTAAACAAAACTGTGAACTCGCCAACTTTACGCTGACATACTTTTTCTGCATGCTTGT
>JARYGA010022601.1:0-67475 GCA_030545235.1 Helianthus tuberosus | reverse complement strand
CAAATAAATTATATACAGGTCTTAATCATTATTATGCTCAAAATATGTTAATACATCAGTAAGATGCTAACATATATGCCCAAGAAGTAATTTAAACCAAAATAAGTCCCATAAGGGCATTTTGGTAATTTTAATGCCCATAAAAGAGTTTAATTATGCAACTGAGTTTCAGGTCTGATTAAATCAGTAAAAATATGTATTTTTATAAGTTATATCAGTAGGGTATTTTATATATGGGAAATTTATCTTATATTACCAAACTATGCACCGTAAAGGGCATTTTGGTAATTTTACATAGGCTTTAAAGGTCAAAATAGACTTCTGAGTTTAAAAACTTTAGCTTACTGTTTAATTATATAAATTATCTTAAGACATCAGTGGGTAATAAGTTTTATATGCCAAATATAGTTTTAACCCATACTAGGAGCTTAAAACGCTTAAAAGTCAGTTTAAAAGGGTATTCGAGTTAAAATTGGAAATATGAGTTTTTGATCAGTTTATAAAGTTCAAAATACTTTATTTATTATATAAAATCAGTATCAAAAAGTTTGGTATTAAAATGTTATGTAAAACTCATTTTATGCATGAAAGGGTAAAACCGACATTTACCGAAATCAAGCTATAATCCTATGTTATGCCCAGCCTAAAAATAATTAAAAATCTTCAAAAATCCTAAAATATTATTTTACATCAGTAGGTATAAAATTTGGTGTTAAAATTTGGGTTTAGATAGGTTTTATGTTAATTATGCCATTTAAATAATAAAAAGCTCCTTAATTACGCTATTGAGCATAACTTCAATTCTAGACCTCAAATTGATGTCAAATTTTTAGGACATGTCTAAATATCAGTAGCAAAGGTGTTAGTCCAATCACATTGTTAAAAATCTCAGTTGTATGTAAAAAGGGCGTTTATGGTATTATTAAGCATAATTACGACCAAGTACATATAATTCAAACCACTAGGAGCCATGCAATATAACTCCAGAGGGTTATACTACTAAGTAATGTGGTCCTAATGGAAGCTTAAAGCATGGAAGAATTAAGCTTAAACGGGTCAGAACTGAAAGTCAAAGCAAAAGTCAAGCTTTTGCGACTTTCGGTTATAAACTGACCTTAGACTATTAATTGTCGGGTTAGGACTGATAAAACATGTTTTAATATTGATTACCAAGTTATTAGAATGTTAAATGATAATTTAGAACCTCTGTTTTATTAATTAGAATCATTTTTGTAATTTCTGTCCAGTTTGACTTTTTGTTAAACTACTTTGACCCGACAATTGACCAGTCAAACGAGATAATTAGGAGGTGTCCTTTTATGGATTAATCACCTACCCTAATGTGGTTCTATAACCACTTTCAATTTGATCAGTGGTTAAGCCACATGTAATTAAAACGAAAGTCAAACTAAATTTACAATAAGTTTGACTTTAGAGTAATTAAGCTAAATTAAACAACTAAACAAGAAATTAGAGGCTTACTAAAGGTCCTAGCAAACTTTTCTACACTTGATAATCCTCTTCTTACTAATGGAAGCTCCAGAGCAAGTCCCTCAAGTGAATTGTTTGCAAATGTGTTTATGAACACAAGACTAGCTCTCCTTATATTGTGAAATGCAAGATCAAGGATCACTTCCAGGTGTTATTGGAGGCCCTAGGATCACCCCAGGTGTCCTAGCTATTGATATTAACCGACTTACAGCTCCCTAGGTCGTTACAAACTAGACTAAGGCGGTGGAACAGGCAAACCCACACCTGTCAAGACTTTTCTGATACTGGGACCTCAGGCGGGCAACGTAAGACTTAAGGGATGTCTTACGCGGGCCGCGTGGACCGGGTTAACTGGCAAAACAAGTTTCAATCTTGGCAGCTTTAGTCCCTGCTCGTTTTTAACCCTTTTTAACCTCGTTATTGACATGTGGGGCCCTTGTATTCAGTATGTTGAAGCTCTAGGATGAATAAAATAACTTCGTTAGGCTCCGGTTCGTTAAATACCTTTATGAAAGCAAGTTTCATCAAGTTGACACTTTTGGCCCAAAGTCTTGAAAACATGCTTAACGATATCGAAACCATGTGAAATTTATACCACTTATTCTTAAGAGTATATTTGAATGTTTCGAAGCCTTGGTTTCATTAAAAGGTCACTCAGAGGTCAGAATTGACATGTTGACACGTTTAACCCTTGTAATTTAATAATCTTCCGATTATTTTTATAAATGGCTTCTTATATCCAATCAATCACTCGTTTAAGAATATATTCATCGTGTATGGTCATTCGGAGGCACAAGTTTGGTATGTTGACACTTTTAGTCCCTGTGGTTTCATAGTTTCACTGTTCGACAACTTTGGTCCTTCAAACTCAATCTTTCACATGTTTAGAGTTTAGGACACGTGTCTATTCATAATTGGACACGTTTTTACGTGGTGTTACAACCTCACCCCATTAAAAGAAATCTCGACCCCGATATTTACTGAAATAAGTGAGGGTATTTCTGTTTCATAGTGGACTCGACTTCCCACGTATATTCGGGACCTCTGCAAGCGTCCCATCTGACCTTTACTATAGGCACATGCTTTCTTCGGAGCTTTTTAACCTGTCGATCCTCGATCGATATAGGTCTTTCAACAAACCTCAAACTTTCATCAATTTGTACGTCTTTATGATACATAACTAGCGATCCATCAGCTAGGCATTTCTTGAGATTACAAATGTGAAAAACATTATGAATCCCACTTAGCTCCTCAGGCAGGTTTAGCTTATAAGCTACACTGCCGACACATTCGATAATCTCGAATGGCCCTATATACCTAGGGCTTAACTTACCCTTCTTACCAAAACGCATCACACCTTTCCAGGGTGACACTTTCAATAGAACTTTATCGCCTATCACAAACTTTAGAGGTTTTCGCCTCTCATCAGCATAACTTTTCTGCCTATCCCTGGCAGCTTTTAGGCGATCACGAATCTGGACAATCTTGTCCGTTGTTTCAAGGACTATATCAGGTCCTGATAACTGAGCTTCTCCTACTTCTGCCCAACAGACAGGCGTTCTGCATTTCCTACCATATAATGCCTCAAAAGGCGCAACCTTAATGCTTGTATGGTAGCTATTGTTATAGGAGAAATCTATCAATGGCAGGTGGTCATCCCAACTACCACCTAAATCAATAACACATGCACGAAGCATGTCTTCCAAAGTTTGAATTGTACGCTCACTTTGTCCATCAGTCTGGGGATGGTAAGCAGTACTAAAATTCAAACGTGTGCCCAAAGATTGTTGGAAACTTTTCCAAAAATGAGAGGTGTATCTAGTGTCTTTATCAGAGATGATAGACACCGGTACTCCATGAAGAGCTACAATCTTGTCTACGTATAACTGGGCTAACTTGTCGGAGCTATGAGTCTCCTTGATGGGCAAGAAATGAGCTGACTTAGTTAGTCTATCAACAATTACCCATATGGTATCATTTCCATGCCTTGTTTTAGGTAACTTGGTTATGAAATCCATGGTTACCATCTCCCACTTCCATGTAGGGAGTTCTGGTTGTTGAAGTAGTCCTGAAGGCTTTTGATGTTCAGCTTTAATCTGAGCACAAGTCAGGCAATTAGCTACATGGGTGGCAATAGATTTCTTCAATCCTATCCACCAATAGTTAGCTTTCAAATCATGATACATTTTGTCACCTCCCGGGTGAACTAAGTACTTGGAGTTGTGGGCTTCCTGGAGGATTATATCTCGTAGTCCTCCTTGAATAGGAACCCAAATCCTTCCGTTCATCCTGAGAATTCCATCCTTCCTAGGTGCTAACTGTTCAGCAGTTATACCTAACTTTTCATTTGGAAGGTTATCTTCCAAAACAGCATCTTTCTGTGCCGCTAATAGTCTTTTATTCAGACAATTCTTCAACTCAATGCTCTTGGCATTGATCCTAATTGGTTTAACTCTTTCCTTTCGTCTTAGAGCATCTGCGACCACATTCGCTTTACCAGGATGGTAGCGAATTTCGCAATCATAGTCATTTAAGGTTTCCATCCAACGGCGCTGTCTCATATTGAGCTCTTTTTTATTGAACAAATGTTGGAGACTTTTGTGATCAGAAAAGATCACGCATTTAGTTCCATACAAATAATGTCTCTATAACTTTAGTGCGAATACAACGGCACCCAACTCCAAATCGTGGGTGGTGTAATTCTTCTCATGCACTTTTAATTGTCGTGATGCATAGGCAATCACCTTGCCCCGCTGCATAAGCACACAACCCATACCGGTGTGTGAAGCATCACAGTATATGACAAACTCTTCAATCCATCGGGTAAGGTTAGCACTGGAGCATTGCTCAATTTCTTCTTAAGAATCTCAAAGGATTCTTGTTGTTTCGGACCCCAATCAAACTTAACATTCTTACGGGTCAAGGAAGTTAATGGTGCTGTTATCCTTGAGAAGTTTAAGATGAACCTTCTATAATAACCAGCCAAACCTAGAAAACTTCGGATTTCCGTAGGAGTCTTGGGTGATTCCCAATTCATTACGGCTTCTACCTTAGCGGGATCAACTTGTATTCCACGCTCACTGACAACATGTCCAAGGAATTGGACTTCGCGAAGCCAGAACTCGCACTTGGAGAATTTGGCATATAATTTCTCCTGTCAAAGCAATCCTAAAATGCATCGAAGGTGCTTCTCGTGATCAATTTGATTACGAGAGTAGATAAGTATGTCATCGATAAAGACGATGACAAATTTATCTAAGTATGGCTTGCAGACCCTATTCATGAGGTCCATGAATGCTGCTGGCGCATTAGTGAGCCCAAATGGCATCACTAAGAATTCGAAATGTCCATACCTCGTCCTGAATGCCATCTTAGGCACATCTTCAGTTCTAACCTTAAGTTGATGATACCCAGATCTCAAATCAATCTTCGAGAAGTAGCTTGCCCCTTGGAGTTGATCGAACAAGTCATCGATCCTGGGCAAGGGATAACGATTCTTGATCGTTACTTTATTCAGTTCACGATAATCAATGCATAAGCGCATTGATCCGTCCTTCTTTTTCACAAACAATATATGAGCTCCCCAAGGTGAAGAACTAGGTTGTATGAAACCTTTCTCCAATAGTTCATCCAATTGAGTTCTGAGCTCTTTCATTTCTGTAGGCGCTAAACGATAAGGAGCTCGTGCTATAGGTGCTGATCCTGGGAGAATGTCTATCCTGAACTCTACTTGCCTCTCAGGAGGTAATCCAGGTAATTCGTCAGGAAAGACATCAGGATATTCAGAGATAATTGGAATATCTTCAATTTTAGGCTTCGGATCATTTACAGTCACTTGTGCCATGTAAATGACACATTCACTTTTCATACACTGCGATAATTTGAGAATAGACACATTGCTGGGCAATCCGTATTGTGTATCCCCCTGAATGGTGACTGATTCGCCATAAGGGGTTTTGATAATAACTAGCTTTTTATCGCAGGCAATTTGGGCTTGGTTATGCGACAACCAATCCATGCCTAAAACTATATCAAACCCAGCCAATTTCATTGGCAAGAGAGATAGCGGGATAGAATGATTCTTAATGGATATAGAATATCCATCAAGAAGAGTGGAAGCTGTTTCTAGGGTACCATCAGCAAGTTCTACCTCGTATTTTATGTCTAGAGTCTTAATAGGCAGATTCAATAATTTACAGAACTTATGGTCTACAAAAGACTTATCAGCACCGGAATCAAATAAGACTCTAGCATAATTACTATTGACGAGGAAGGTACCTGTTATGACGTTCTCGTCATTCACCGCTTCTCTCGCTTGCATCTGGAAAACTCTCGCGTTGTTCTTCTTTGCCTCCTCGGGCTTCTTTGCATTCTTGGGGCAATTGGTTTTGATGTGTCCCTTTTCATTGCAACCATAACAGGTTGCATCCTTAATATTCTGGCACTCTACAGATTTGTGCCCCTTCTTCTTGTAGATCCCACATGGTTTGGCTTATGGGTCCTAGTTGCACTTCCCAAAGTGCCTCTTATTGCAGGTTTTGCATCTGGGCTTATCACTAGACTGCCCCTTCTTGGAATTAAAGTTCCCTTTTCCTTTCTTGTTTTACTGAGGAGACTTATCTTCCTCTCTCTTCCTCTTCCCCTCATCAGTGGTTTTCTTTGCCCTACTCCTCACAACATCAAGAGTGAGGGATAAAGATAGGTCCACAACAGACCTATAATTGGCTAGCTTTGAAGCCTTAACATTCCCTTTTACTTCGGGGGCCAAACCACCGATGAAACGCGCAATGCGTTTGGGTTCAGGAGTGACTAGATATGGCACAAGCCTTGACATTGAATTGAAGCTAGTCACATAGGATCTACAATCCAGATCCTTCATTACCAAGGTGAGGAAATCTGATTCAATCCTCTCAACCTCGTGTTGAGGGCAGTAAGTGTCCTTTACAAGATCTACAAACTTCTCCCAAGAAAGATTATACAAGTGAACCTTTCCTATCGACTGCACTAAAGCTTTCCACCATGTGAGGGCATCTCCCTTGAAGGATTGTGATACAAACATAACCACATCCTCCTTAGCACATCCGCTGATGTCTATTACAGTCTCCATCTCATCTAACCATTTCATACAATCAATCGCTCCCTTATCTCCAGTAAAATCCCTAGGCTTACAGGAGATAAAGTACTTGTAGGTACAACCCTTGGTGTACCTAGGAGTCGGCTTAAGGACTATCTGCCTCTTGGGTTCACTACCCTGGTTAGATGAGTGCTGAGACTCACTTTTCTTATTAGTGTGGGGTTGAGATTGGGATTTTGAATGAGTTTGAGACCTAACAATACTAGGCTCTTTAAACTTAGCATCTACCGCTTGAGAAACTGATGCGATGATCATTGCTTGCAGATCGGCACCAGTGATATTAATCCTGGTATTGTTGCCTTCTGTAGGATGACTGTTTGCTTCATCCGAGCCAACCATTTCTGAATACTATATCAAACATGGATGATATTTAATTTACACATTAGATCATCGCATTGATGACTAGGTGGTCATGGTATTATTAAACCATATAGACCGTTTTAATAAATTAATCAAATAAAAAGAATATAATATTCTCTTATATTTATTAGACAGGGGAATTATAATTCACCACTGTCAATGTCTTAAAAGACATTTTATTTAACATTAGGCTTGTCTCAGAGACAATTATAATATATTCATTGGTCTCTTGGATCAGTGACCTTGTAATGGTCGAACAAAGTTCATTGCCTTTTTTGACAAGAAGTTTATAAATATTACTATCATTGTCATTATTACACCTTTGCTTATAAGCATACATCTCTAATGGATGTTATGGTGTATACATCATTTTGATGTTTATTAGCCATGATTCATGATGATCATATAGGCTAAAAATAGTGGTTTGGAAAAATCCAAGTACATTAGGAAGATTGTGTGGTTTCTCATACCGCACAATTCAGGATTGTTAACATGTTTTCAGATGTTAACAGAGAGTCATTATCTTAAAAAGGTTATACCATCATAGCCATTTAATATTTTGGCTAGGCTATACCTCTAAGAGTTTCTTAGGCGGATTAAATAAAATTTGAAATGAAGTAGCATGGTATAGTAAAATACATATTTAAAATCAAAATAACTTCATTAAACTACGAAACGATTACAACATTGCCCAAAAAGGGACTTGAGAAAAAAAAACAACACAAACTGCCCACGCAGGGGCTACTGAAAACACTACCCACACAGGGGCTACTGAAACAGAAAATAAGTCCACGCAGGGACTTGGTACATGGAAACAAAATAAACGTCCTTGCAGGGACTTTATTACAAGACAACAAAACAACTCAACATCATCCTATTTCTTCTTTCCCTTGAGAAGGTTCATAAGACCCTTGATAAAACCATTGTGCTTCTTCTTGGTTTCATGAGCCTCATGTTCAACCCTGTCTAACCTCTCTAGGATCTCTTGAGTTTGCTGCTGCTGAACAGGAGGAGGTTGTTGGTATGATGGGTATTGGTAATCCTGTGCTGGGTATCCAGTGGGATACACTAGAGGGTAAGAAGAAGGGTAAATATGATGGTATTGTGCAGCTGTAAGGTATGGATCATGAGTCCCATAGTCAGATGGGTATCCAAATGGATTATACCCAGATGATCCTGGGTATGTCGGGATAGGGTTGTCAAAACCCAACGGTGGCTGTAGTGGTGCGTGTGAAACCGGCGGAAGGTTGACTTCCGGCACCGTGTGTGAGGGTCCACCCAACTGAGGGTCTTCTGGGATTGGAGGATACGAACTTGAGCCACGAGGAGATGCAAACCGTGGTCCCCCACGTACGGACATTCTAGCATTTCTCCTCCGCCTTGGCGACTCGAGAGGCTGTTGAGGTGGTTCCTCAACTGGCAAGGGTGGTGGGGTAACAGCTCGAAGCTGTGGTTCATCCAAGGGAGGTTGGACTGGGGAGTTATGGTATGAAGGTGTAAAGAACCAGTCATACTGACCCATCCTCTCCTCGAATGAGTCGGGCCCATGATACGGTGATCCCTGAAATGGGGAACCGCTTGAGATACTTATTGGGTGGCCTGGTGTTCCTGTTTGCAAATCCGGGTCTGGGTCATCGTCCATTTCCATTTCCTGAGAAAAGTGATCCTCAGGCCCCAAAGGGTTGTAGCCCAAAAAGTCCTTAACATAAGCATTTGGATTAAATTGTGCAGGTGAGTAAGTGGAATCTGAATGATGAAAAGGATGATATTGGAAAGAGTGGTGTGATTGGTTTGAATGATGAGTTCCCTGCGAAAGAGGGGAATGATGGGGTTCGATAGGAATGGGCAACCCAAAATAAGGAGGGTTAGACGGTGAGGATCCCAGCGAGACAGAATGTCTAGCTGGTTCAAAGCTATGGCTCCAATTATCCTTGGAGTCGGAGCCGGAAAGCGAGTCGGATGGTGTACGCCTGTGGGAGGGTCCTGTTCTGCTAGACGGTCCTCCACGCATGGGTCCTTTGCCTTTTCCCCTTACTCTTGGTGGCATTCTTCCGAGTGATAACCTGTGAAAACAAGTAACTATAATAAAACAATAAAAGGAAAGTTAAGAGTAAAATCCTAGGTCATTTGCCTAGACTTGAGAGTCTAAGGAATGTGCTTATTGTGTCATTGAGATTAAACACAAAAGGTTAGTGTTTAATTCACTCAATGTTGGCTCTGATACCAACCTGTCACACCCCGATATTTCAACATATTACCGGTGGGCCCGGCGGGGAGTATCGTGACGTAGTTGATATCATCATAGTCAATACACACAATATAATAGCACAACGGAAGTCTTGATGAATAAACTATTACAAACCATAATGTCTGAGTGTTCGAGTTTATGAATATACAGACTGGAATGTAATAAGATCCACAGGCGGATCATAAATGTACAAAGAAACAAAATCAACAGACTTCAGGTATCTTATGGATTTGCAAGATCCTCTATAGACACCCTATAGCTCCAGCCTATTTCGAGAGGTACCTGTCAAATCAGTCTTTAAGAAAATACGTCAGTTTACACTGGCAAATACAATTAACTGACTCTTTTGAAAACATTTATGAAAATTGATTTAAGTGCACATGGCACAAATCTTTTATAACTTGGGACAATTATTTAAATATAATCTTGTATACAGATTTACATGTTTATCTTACAATTGGGGCCGGTTGGAAGCCGGTCGTGATTAACCGACTCACCACTTATAGAACCCACCAAGGAGTTATCCCCAACATGTGAGTTTATATATTATTTTAGCATTTGCATCTGTCAGGTGTATGCCTAGACCCCGTGCATAGGTCGTGGCCATTTTAAATGAAATGAGCTGAGGATATCCAGGACACGGTCAGATTAACCCCCAATGTTTATGTTATCAAACAAGACATATTAAAACGGGTTATGCAAATTTATTAATCACAATCTGATTAAAAGATTTCATACCTGACCAAGTGGTAGTATTATAATAACATATCCCAAGCCCGTATAAGGGAAAATAAGTTAAAAGTATTTACCTGATGCTAGCAGTAAATCCTAAAGCTTTTTGAAGGCACCTTCTACCGGAAGCTATTTAATCTGTATAGAAGGTTCATTAACCTATTAGGATGCTAATGGGTCTTTAATTCAGTCAAGGACTTAGACCGGCTAGCTAGAAGGAAACTTTACGGTTCTAAATGCTAGATTAAGCGGAGACCAGAATAGAATGAGATTTAGACCCGACAAGCTTGGATACTTGTATAATATGGGTAAACTAAACACATTCTGGAATTTGAGGATTTAATGATAAGGTTTGACGCGTTTCGGCTATTTTATGTAAACTAGTCACATAAGCCGATCCAAACGCGTAAACGGGTAACCAAATAAATTATATACAGGTCTTAATCATTATTATGCTCAAAATATGTTAATACATCAGTAAGATGCTAACATATATGCCCAAGAAGTAATTTAAACAAAAATAAGTCCCATAAGGGCATTTTGGTAATTTTAATGCCCATAAAAGAGTTTAATTATGCAACTGAGTTTCAGGTCTGATTAAATCAGTAAAAATATGTATTTTTATAAGTTATATCAGTAGGGTATTTTATATATGGGAAATTTATCTTATATTACCAAACTATGCACCGTAAGGGCATTTTGGTAATTTTACATAGGCTTTAAAGGTCAAAATAGACTTCTGAGTTTAAAAACTTTAGCTTACTGTTTAATTATATAAATTATCTTAAGACATCAGTGGGTAATAAGTTTTATATGCCAAATATAGTTTTAACCCATACTAGGTGCTTAAAACGCTTAAAAGTCGGTTTAAAAGGGTATTCGGGTTAAATTAGGAAATCTGAGTTTTTAATCAGTTTATAAAGTTCAAAATACTTTATTTATTATATAAAATCAGTAGCAAAAAGTTTGGCATTAAAATGTTATGTAAAACTCATTTTATGCATGAAAAGGGTAAAACCGACATTTACCGAAATCAAGCTATAATCCTATGTTATGCTCAGCCAAAAATAATTAAAAATCTTCAAAAATCCTAAAATATTATTTTACATCAGTAGGTATAAAGTTTGGTGTCAAAATTTAGGTTTAGATAGGCTTTATGTTAGTTATGCCATTTAAATAATAAAAAGCTCCTTAATTACGCTATTGAGCATAACTTCAATTCTAGACCTCAAATTGATGTCAAATTTTTAGGACATGTCTAAATATCAGTAGCAAAGGTGTTAGTCCAATCACATTGTTAAAAATCTCAGTTGTATGTAAAAAGGGCGTTTAAGCTTAAACAACTAGGAACCATGCAATATAACTCCAGAGGGTTATACTACTAAGTAATGTGGTCCTAATGGAAGCTTAAAGCATGGCAGAATTAAGCTTAAACGGGTCAGAACTGAAAGTCAAAGCAAAAGTCAAGCTTTTGCGACTTTCGGTTATAAACTGACCTAAGACTATTAATTGTCGGGTTAGGACTGATAAAACATGTTTTAATATTGATTACCAAGTTATTAGAATGTTAAATTATAATTTAGAACCTCTGTTTTATTAATTAGAATCATTTTTGTAATTTCAGTCCAGTTTGACTTTTTGTTAAACTACTTTGACCCGACAATTGACCAGTTAAACGAGATAATTAGGAGGTGCCCTTTTATGGGTTAATCACCTACACTAATGTGGTTCTATAACCACTTTCAATTTGATCAGTGGTTAAGCCACATGTAATTAAAACGAAAGTCAAACTAAATTTACAATAAGTTTGACTTTAGAGTAATTAAGCTAAATTAAACAACTAAACAAGAAATTAGAGGCTTACTAAAGGTCCTAGCAAACTTTTCTACACTTGATAATCCTCTTCTTACTGATGGAAGCTCCAGAGCAAGTCCTTCCAGTGAATTGTTTGCAAATGTGTTTATGAACACAAGACTAGCTCTCCTTATATAGTGAAATGCAAGATCAAGGATCACTTCCAGGTGTTATTGGAGGCCCCGGGATCACCCCAGGTGTCCTAGCTATTGATATTAACCGACTTACAGCTCCCTAGGTCGTTACAAACTAGACTAAGGCGGTGGAAGAGGCAAACCCGCACCTGTCAACACTTTTCTGATACTGTGGACCTCAGGCGGGCCGCGTAAGACTTAAGGGATGTCTTACGCAGGCCACGTGGACCGGGTTAACTGGCAAAACAAGTTTCAATCTTGGCAGCTTTAGTCCCTGCTCGTTTTTAACCTCGTTATTGACATATAGGGCCCTTGTATTCAGTATGTTGAAGCTCTAGGATGAATAAACTAACTTCATTAGGCTCCGGTTCGTTAAATACCTTTATGAAAGCAAGTTTCATCAAGCTGGCCCAAAGTCTTGAAAACATGCTTAACGATATCGAAACCATGTGAAATTTATACCACTTATTCTTAAGAGTATATTTGAATGTTTTGAAGCCTTGGTTTCGTTAAAAGGTCACTCAGAGGTCAGAATTGACATGTTGACACGTTTAACCCTTGTAATTTAATAATCTTCCAATTATTTTTATAAATGGCTTCTTATATCCAATCAATCACTAGTTTAAGAATATATTCATCGTGTATGGTCATTCAGAGGCACAAGTTTAGCATGTTGACACTTTTAGTCCCTGTGGATTCATAGTTTCATTGTTCGACAACTTTGGTCCTTCAAACTCAATCTTTCACATGTTTAGAGTTTAGGACACGTGTCTATTCATAATTGGACACGTTTTTACGTGGTGTTACACGTGTTTAATAATAATATAATAATAAAAATATAAGTGTTTTGGTCAAAAATCAGACGAGGATAATGCATCCAAACTCTTTATTACGGGGTATGATGCTTGAATTGATGAACGATAAGAAGGATCACTATGAAATATGATGAACAATTGACACGAATATTTATACGGGGAAAAAGCCCTTGATCAAGAGTTGATCTCCGGCACAAAAAACCCCGGGTGATGGAAACTACCGATCACCACTTAAATTAAACAAACAATCTGTTACAACTTCGGATGATAGCGAGCTAAGTACAAGGATCACTATAGTGTATCGTGTAGAAATGTGTATAATCGCCAAGTGTGTTGATGAGAGCAGTTGTTCGAGTGTGTGTGTAGCCAAAAATAGCCAAAAAGTGTTGTCTAATTAGCTCGCTACCCCTTTTAAATTAGAAAATATCTAAGTAACTAATTGTCCGCAAATGGTGCAAGTCCTCCACGACTCCACAACGTCCATTTTCAGCCAAGCACGTGCGGAATTCTTCAAGGAATATACTCCAGGAATATCGCCAAGACCAAGTCCAATTGATACTCCTGCAAAACAATTACGAATTCAAAGCAGACAATCATTAGTATAAGGATCCTTAGGATGATCCATGATCCTGATCCTGAAGCACTTCTGAGGATCACTAACTGACACAGAAGTAAGGATCACCAAGCAGGATAATAATTGAGGATCACGGGTCATTTAGAAATCCACCCCTAACAATTGCCCCCAAAATATAAGGAGTTATATTGTAAATAAACGAGTTGTATTTTGTTGATCTTATCCGCAACAAACTAACGGATAACTAGCCGTTGAAGACGGACTAGCCGTTGCAAACCTGACGTCACCGAAGTGACAATCCTGCAAATCATCATTATAAATAGGAGTTAGAGATATGATCAATTTGCATTTAAATCCAAGAGAACTTCCCTTTAAATTCTCAGCCGAAGATCAATCAGGTATCTCTTCTCCTACTTCTCTTTCTCTCACTCTGTTTTTCTTTCTTTACCATCATCTCGTTAAGAATGATGCTCCGGTCCTCCCCCGCCAAGGATCACCAGAAGGATAGCCCCTTGAAGAGTCAAGGGATCATCAAAGACTCAGCGAATGAGAGGTGTTGCTTTAACGATGCACAAATAGATAAGATCCGACACTGCTTTCTGGCGAACGCCTTTTTCAAACCCTTTGATCCCACTGTTCTAAGCGACTACATTTCTGAGACATGGGTTGCCTTTCCGGTTACCCCATTCACCATAGGATATACCTATCCTTTTCCATCTTTTACCCAATCCTTTTTCTCCTTAACCGGCATCTCTTACATCTAAGCTATGCCGATGATCTGGAGGGTATTATATACCCTTGAAAGGATCATAGAGCAGGAAGGGATTGATTTAGGAATGTCAGAACTGGAAGAGATGTATGATCTCATAACGTTTGGATCCAATCGATATCTGTTTAAGCGAAAACCCGGCGAAGAACATCCCATTTTTAAGGCCACCAAGAACGATACAAACTGGAAACGACGCTTTTTCTTTGTCAGAAGGGATACCATTCCAAACAGAAAGGATCTACCAAGGAAGTGGTCCACCTATGGTAGGACAGAGGATCCTGAGAAGGATCACCAGGTAATCTTGCTTTCGTATAAGGATCACGAACCCCCTTTTGTTTTATGTTATGCAGCTATCACTGTTTCACACCTCATACCATCTCCTGATACTAAGGAAAGGCGTGCTGCTTTTAGAAGGCTTGAACCTGTAACCAGATCATTCAAGACAGACACCCAGGATTCATAAGAAGTATCCTCAGGTTCTATCACCATGTCAAGTAAGTATCCTGCTTTTTATATAGTTAAAGATTGAAATGAATAGCTAAATAGAAATAGGATAAGGATACTTATCTTGCTTTAAATGTGTAGGTGCCGGAAAAACTTCCAAACCTGCCTCCCAGTTCAACATGACCGACCTTGATACTGTTCGATCCAGGAAGAAGAAGACCACTGCCAGCCCTAGCGTCTCCATCCCCAAGGCACCCACTAAAGGAAGGGGTGGCAAGAAGAGGAAAACCTCTGATACAGAGGACCTACAGGGCCTGCCACTGATCCGCCACCAGTTCCTTGAATACTTCAATGAGGCGAGGATCACCAATTCTGCCTAGGTATCCTACTCATTTGAGGATCATCTGATTTGGAATTGCTTTGTCTTCTTCTTTGCAGAAATTTGATGAGATTGAAGATTATGTGGGAAGCGTCGAGGAGGTGGATAAGAAGATTGCTGACCTCCATCAAGTTACAGTGCTTAAGGATCTTAAAATTGCTGATCTTGAAAAAGCCCTTCAAGATGCCAAGACTCAGACAGCTAAAATCTTGATCGACATTGACTATGAGAAACATGAGCTCGTGGAAGGTGCAAAGGTCTCCGCTGCCATCACAATGTATCAGACAAAACTAAAGATGGCCCAGGAAGCTCAAGATCCTAACTTCGACAGAAGCAACTGGGATGTTGAGGGCTGGAAAGCGAGGTTGGCTGATCTTGAGGATGATGAGGAGGCTGAGGAGGTTTTGGCGATCGAGGCTGGAGGTAGTGGGAAGGATAAGGTTAAGGATACCGAAGCTGGAGGGGATGAGGATGCAGCGAAGGTGTAGGCTGCACAATTGGGCGATGATGGACATTCCTAGACGTAGCCGGAGCCCAATTTTTAAATTTGGTAGTAGTTTTTTGTGGTTGTGATGTTTTTTAAACAATGATGGTCTGTAATAACTAAACAATAGCTATTAGGGTTAAGGATCATGAATGATCCTTTGGACAATAGGTAGGATTATAATTGGTGGAGGGATCCTCTGTTTGGGGGATGAAGCCATTGTGATCCTGCCATCTTTTTAATTCCTGCACTACCAAGACCTTTAGACAATGGACACCCTTTACCTACCCCAGCGGACGGGCCACGTATTGCTGGTAGATGCTCGGGGTAGGTAATTTTGACAACTTAAAAGGGTTTAAGCTTTTGTGAATAAAATGACTTTAACTTTTTGGCTATATCCTGTGTTGATATCCTTGTGGTTATTTTATTTTTCAATTGTTTTGATGTACACTTGTTTGAATAGAAAAAGTTGAACAAATTATATAGAAAATATTTAGGATATGATCCAGGATCAAATATCCTATAGTTGAAAAATTCAAAAAGTGGTGTATTTTAAGGATCATGAGTTCAGTTGTCAAAGTATTAGGGTTATTCAAATAATCAATGAATAAAATCAAAATAGTTAAGGATCATACCTGAGGATCCAAGTTAGGATCCTAACTCTTAATACTATAACCAGGATAACCATAAGACAGACCTTAGTAAGAAGTAAGGATCAAGGATCCTTAGTTGTTTAACTTTGAAGACCTGAAATAGAACATAACTTGGGCCTAAGCCATTATAAGATAAAGGTTAGCAACTGGGGACAAGCCCGAAGGATAACTGGGGACAAGCCCAAGGATAACTGGGGACAAGCCCAAGGATAACTGGGGACAAGCCCAAGGATCGTGTGTGAACTGGAGTATGGCCCTAACTGGCGACTATCCAAACTTAGTGGCATGAAAATGCCAAAACCTTAGCTAACGTGAAAACGTTAGAAACCTTAAGAACGGATGTATGGTACGTATACCATTATACATAGGATCCTAGGTATAGCCAGTACAATGGAATTATCAGCCCCTAAAACGAGTACTGGTCCCACTGCCATGAACTATACCAGGATCATCATGCGCTACTGGCGGAACTGGGGTCAAACCCAAGTAACTGGTTGCTTGTGTGGATAATCATCCTTTTGCTAAGGGTACCTGAACCTTCAAAACTCAAAATCTCGTGAAAGGAGGATAAAGGATGCGGGATCCTTATCATTTTGTGAGAAAATAAGGATATGAAATAGTTTAAGATTAAAATGTTACCTAAATGAGGATCATATGTGCTTTAAGGATCCTTTAAGGACATTTATCATGTGAGGATCATGGATCCTTATCACATGAAGTATTTCTTCAAATGGATAGCATTCCAGGCTCTAGGTAGCAAATCACCCTCCATTGTTAGCAATCGATATGCCCCCTTTCCTGCCTCAGCTTCAATCAAGTAAGGGCCTTCCCATTTTGGTGCCAACTTTCCATCAGCAGGATTGGTAGTATTCTGAAATGCTTTCCTTAGCACCATATCACCAACTTGGAATTTCCTGATCCTGACATTTTTGTTGTAGGCTCCAGCCATCCTTTGCTGATAGCTGGCCATCCTTATCCTTGCCAAATCTCTGATTTCTTCTATAGTATCCAGGTCTTGAACCAAGTTCTCCTCATTCTCCTCAGGATCACGAATACTTGTTCTAGCAGTTGGAACCACCATTTCTGTTGGGATCACTGATTCTGCCCTAAATACCAAAGAGAATGGAGTTTGGCCTGTAGCATTCTTAGGGGTTGTCCTATCAGCCCAAAGCACATAAGGTAGTTCTTCTGCCCATTTCCCTTTCTTGGATCCAAGCTTCTTCTTCAAATTGTTGATGATGATCTTATTGGAGGATTCTGCCTGACCATTAGCTTGTGGGTGGACTGGTGTTGATGTTATCATCTTAATCCCCCAGCTGTCACAAAAGTTAGTAGTTCTGCCCCCAATGAATTGGGAACCATTATCACATATAATTTCAAAAGGAATACCAAATCTAGTTATAATATTTCTTTTAATGAAGGATATAACTTCCTTTTCTCTGACTTGGGCAAAAGCTTCAGCCTCTATCAACTTGGAGAAGTAATCAGTCATAGCAAGCATGAACACTTTTCCACCAGGTGCCTTAGGGAGCTTACCAACTATATCCATGCCCCATCTCATGAATGGCCAAGTGGAGGATATAGGATGCAATAATTCAGCCGGTTGATGAAGGATATTGCTGTGTCTCTAACAAGGATCACACTTCTTAGCATACTCCACAGCATCTCTCTTCATAGTTGGCCAATAGTATCCTGTCCTCAGGATCTTTGAGAATAATGCCCTGCCCCCAGTGTGGTTTCCACAATCTCCTTCATGGAAGTCTTTTAAAACTTCTTGGATTTCAGGATCCTCAATGCATCTTAAATATGGTCCTGCAAGAGATCGTTTATACAAGATATTATTCAAAATTGTGAATTGAGATACCTTAATTTTGAAAGCCCTAGGGTTTTCTCCTGTAGGAATCTCTCCATGTTGTATGTATCTCATGATTGGGAGGATCCATGATCCTGGATGAGTTTGAGTATCCTCACTAGGGATAATTGCAGAATCCTCTCCTATTTACATAGCCACGTGATCCTCGATGGCAGGAACCAGGATATGGATAATGGGAATACTTATATCCTCCGGGATCTTCAAGGATGATCCTAAATTGGCTAATGCATCTGCCTCTGCATTCTCTTCCCTTGGTACCTGTGTCAAACTAAAAGATACAAAAGAAAGTGCCAATTCTTTGACTATCTCTAAATATTTGGTTAACTTTTCACCTTTAACAGCATAGGATCCATTAAAGTGATTAGTGATTAACAAAGAATCTACACGTACCTCAAGATACCTGATCCTCATATGCTTAGCAATTTGCAAACCAGCTATCAAGGCTTCATATTCAGCCTCATTATTAGTGGTTTGGAACTCACAAGCTATAGAATGGGGTATTATGTCCCCCTATGGCGATTTTAGTAGTACTCCAAGCCCTGTTCCTTTGACATTTGAGGATCCATCAGTATAGAGTATCCAAGGATCCTTGGTCTCCTCTAGCTGCTGGACTTCTAACTCAGCTTCCTTTTGTAAATCACTACTGAAATCTGCCACAAAGTCGGCTAATGCTTGGGATTTAATGGCTGTCCCGGGCTCATATCTTATATCATATGCACTAAGCTTCACTGCCCACTTGGCCATTCTTCCAGACATTTCAGGTTTCCTGAGGACATTCTTAATTGGAAAATTAGTTTTAACGATAATGGCATGGGTTTCAAAATAATGTCTCAATTTAGTAGGTGCCATAATTAATGCAAGGATAAGTTTTTCTAAGTGTGAATACCTGGATTCAGCATCAAGTAAACTCTTACTTACATAATAGACAGGATGCTGTGTACCTTGGTGATCCTTAACAAGGACTGCACTTACTGCTTTTGAGGATACCGCCAAGTATAAGGATAACACATCTCCCTTTTCTGGTTTCATCAAGGCTGGGGCTGAGGATAGGTAATCCTTAAGAGCTTTTAAGGCATTTTCATGCTTCTCAGTCCACTCGAATTTCTTGTTCTTCCTTAGGATATCATAGAATTCCTTGCACTTTTCTGTGGATTTAGATATGAATCTGTTTAAAGCTGCAATCCTGCCTGTTAACCTCTGAACGTCCTTAGCATTGGCAGGGGACTTGATGTTCACTATAGCTTTGATTTATTCTGGACTGGCTTCAATACCTCTCTTTGTCACCATATATCCTAAGAATTTACCTGCCTTTACACCAAAATGACACTTAGAAGGATTAAGTTTCATATTATATTTATCTAGGATATTGAACGCTTCTTCCAAGTCTCTTAGGTGATCCTCAGCCTTTTTTGATTTTACCACCATATCGTCTATGTAAACCTCCATAGTCTGTCCAATCTGATCCTTGAACATCATATTCACTAGCCTTTGATAGGTTGCACCTGCATTTCTTAGTCCGAATGGCATAGCAATATAACAGTATATACCAGTTGGAGTCATAAAGGCTGTATCCTCTTGATCGGAGGGTTCCATCTGAATTTGTTGAAATCCAGATGAAGCATCCATAAAAGTTAACAGTTCATGACCCGCAGTTGCATCCACCATGGAGTCAATGTGGGGTAATGGGAAAGGATCCTTGGGACATGCCTTATTTAAATCGGTAAAATCGACACATACCCTCCACTTTCCGTTTTTCTTTTGAACAACAACCACATTGGCCAACCATCTTGGATACTTAACCTCTCTAATCATACTTGCTCGGAGTAATTTCTCTACCTCCTCCTGGATAATGGCATTTCTTTCTGGTGCGAATTTCCTCCTCTTTTGATGGATTGGTTTGAGGACCTATCAATGCCAAGTTTGTGAGTTATTATATCTTTAGATATACCTGTCATGTCTTCGTGTTTCCATGCAAAGGTAGTCTTTCTCCTTTTGAGGAAGGATATGAGGCCTTCCTTTATTTCACTAAGGATCCCTGATCATATATAAACTTTAGATTCAGGATCATCAGGATCCATAAGGATTTCTACTACATCCTGTTCTCTTGCCTCCAAGACATCCCTTGGAGGACGCTTTAATTGCTATTGCTCCCTTGACTTTGATGCTGGCTTCATTGATGAGGTGTAGCAGTTCTTAGCCTCTTGCTGATCACTATCAATCTTCACTATTCCCCAAGGACTAGGAAGCTTCACACATTGATGATAAGTGGATGGGACTGCCTTCATGTCATGTATCCAAGGCCTGCCAAGGATAACATTACAACAAGATAAACAGTCAATAACACAAAACTTTTGATAAGAATGTAGGCCTTCGATATAAATTGGGAGTTTAATGTCCCCCAGAGTATTCTTAGTTTCGCCACTGAATCCCACGAGCACAGAGGATCTTGGGATGATATCGGATTCAGGAATATTCATCTTTTTGAGGACATCAAGCTGGATAATGTTCACAGAGCTTCTTCTGTCTATAAGGATCCTGTGAACAAAATGGTTAGAAATAAAAAGAGTGATAACCAAACCATCGTGATGAGGATCCTGAATATCAACACGATCATCCTCATCAAAAGTTATAATTTTTCCTTCGGAGACACTAGATGTTCGAATGGGTCTATCTCCATTATCCATCTTGGTTTCTTTTTCATGTCTTTTAGCTGCAGAGAAAGATGTCCCACAAATGTCTGATCCTCCAGAAATAAATTTAATAATTTGTGCATCAGCTGGAGGGGCTGGAGCTTTCTCTGGGATCCTTTCAGGATCCTGAGTCCTTGACTTCTTTCTTCCCAGTAATTCTTTTAAGTGTCCCTTGCTCAACAAGTATCCAATTTCTTTTCTTAGTGCGATGCATTCTTCTGTGAGATGCCCAAAATCTTCATGATATGCACACCAATTTGACTTATCTTTGGTTGCAGCTGGTCTGTCATTTTTCCTGGGCCATCTAGCTTTATCACCTAAATTCTGCATCGCAAGGATTAGTTTGTTGTTATCAACAGAAAAACAATATTCAGAAATTGGAGGATAATCCTCATCGTCTTCTTCTTGTTCAACGGCATGCACATTCTGGTTATCAGATTTGTTATAAGATCTGAACTTGTTGTTTTTGAACGAGGTTCCTTGCTTCTCTTGCTTTGAGGATCCTGCTAACCTCTCCTGGATCCTTTTGTCATCCTCTAGCCGGATGAACCTAAGGGCCCGGGTTCTTACCTCATCTAGATTCCTGCATGGTGTCATAACAAGATCATCATAGAATAACGAATCTCTAAGCAATCCCATTTTAAAGGCTTCAACATCCGTAGCTATATCCAGGTTAGGAATATCTAAGGATTCTTTACTAAATTTAGTGATATAATCCCTTAATGATTCATTATGACCTTGGGTTATCCTATACAGATCACTAGTTAAACGCTCAAATTTCCTACTACAAGAAAATTGGTTATTAAATAAGTTAACTAGATTAGCAAATGAGGTAATAGAGTAAGGGGGAAGACTTAGCAGCCATTTAAGAGCTGATCCAGTAAGAGTGGATCCAAATCCCTTGCATAGACATGCTTCCTTTAATCTTTCTGGGATGGGATTGATCTCCATCCGTTCCCTGTATTGTGCTATGTGTTCTTCAGGATCTGTTGAACCGTCATACAACTTCATAGTAGGCACATGGAACCTCTTTGGTATCTCAGCATCACAGATTGGTGGTGCAAAACGAGATATCTTATGGCTCCCATCTGCAATCTCCGGGATAGGCTTGACCACTCCTGGGACACTTGATATCATATCCTTTAACTTTTGCAATTCTCTGGCCATGGCATGATTGATACCTGTATCCTGCATAAGGCCATGGTTAGTGGTATAAGAATTATTGAAAGTGTTACCTCCCATTGGATTCAAATTAGGAAGAGCGGATGTGAATCCATATTGTTGGGGCTCTGGAATGACTGATGGACCAGTAGAAGCAATGGTCTGCATTGGAATGAAATCTCCCAGATGGATATCGGTATTCCCTGATTGAAAACTCCTTAAGGATCCATGAAACTGAGAGGATCCTTGAACCTGTGAGGATCCTGGGACGTAGGAGGATCCTTGAACCTGTGAGGATCCTGGGACGTAGGAGGATCCTTGAACCTGTGAGGATCCTGGAACATAAGAGGATCCTTGAACCTGAGAGGATCCTGGAACATAGGAGGATCCTTGAACCTGAGAGGATCCTGGAAACGGCCAGAACCCTTGAATCTGCTGCGCTCCTGAGTATCCTCCTGAGCTGGCGAAGGACCCTATATGCTGAGGATGGGATCCCGCTGGTTGGAAGTGTAACCCTGAAGCCTGAGTCATTGCTGATGATTCGTAATGCACTCCTTTTGGTCCTCCCACATATTGAACGTCTGGAACCACTGAAGGCTGAGAAGTTATAACCGGAGTATCGAAATTCAAAGATCTGGGCATCAATGGGGAATGATCATCTGCCGATCTCTTCTGTTTCTTGATGTCTCCAATTTCTCTAAGAATCCTTTCATTGGTCTTATCCTGCTGCTGTATATGCTCCTTCATCTTCAAAATCAGAGTAAACAAGTCACTAGTAGTGGGAGTATAAGAAGCAGAAGAAATTGGAGGTTTTGAGAAAATGGGAGTTGGTTTCTTCTCGGCATTTTTCTGAGGTCCAGAAGGTGGTGGAGGCAATGGTGGAATGCCCTGGGATGAATTGACTGCAGACATCGCACTGGAGGTGTTCTTTGATGATGAATCCATCCGCTTGAACGTAACGAACCGAAATGATCACAAAAATGAGAATTTCTTAGGAATGAAGCACCAATTGCCCCACGGTGGGCGCCAAACTGTTTTGGTCAAAAATCAGACGAGGATAATGCAACCAAACTCTTTATTACGGGGTATGATGCTTGAATTGATGAACGATAAGAAGGATCACTATGAAATATGATGAACAATTGACACGAATATTTATACGGGGAAAAAGCCCTTGATCAAGAGTTGATCTCCGGCACAAAAAACCCCGGGTGATGGAAACTACCGATCACCACTTAAATTAAACAAACAATCTGTTACAACTTCGGATGATAGCGAGCTAAGTACAAGGATCACTATAGTGTATCGTGTAGAAATGTGTATAATCACCAAGTGTGTTGATGAGAGCAGTTATTCGAGTGTGTGTGTAGCCAAAAATAGCCAAAAAGTGTTGTCTAATTAGCTCGCTACCCCTTTTAAATTAGAAAATATCTAAGTAACTAATTGTCCGCAAATGGTGCAAGTCCTCCATGACTCCACAACGTCCATTTTCAGCCAAGCACGTGCGGAATTCTTCAAGGAATATACTCCAGGAATATCGCCAAGACCAAGTCCAATTGATACTCCTGCAAAACAATTACGAATTCAAAGCAGACAATCATTAGTATAAGGATCCTTAGGATGATCCATGATCCTGATCCTGATCCTGATCCTGAAGCACTTCTGAGGATCACTAACTGACACAGAAGTAAGGATCACCAAGCAGGATAATAATTGAGGATCACAGGTCATTTAGAAATCCACCCCTAACAATAAGTATGTGAAATAACTTAAAAATAAAGCTTTTGTAAGATAACGGGTGTGTACGGATGCCTACTATAATATATAAAATATCGAACGTCGGAAAATCGACAATTTTGGCTATACGTATTGACGTGATTATGTGCGATTAATTTATTGTGTTTGGTTGTTATTTGTTCTGTGTTAATCACTTATATAAATTAATTACCAAATGCAACATGCTGGTAATGAACCAGTTAACGAAGTTAATCAATCTGAGCAAAACAGTTGAGACCAATTTCTGAATAGACATGATATAGAGAATATTGTTGCTCAGGGAATAGCCAATGCTATTCCAGCAATCCTTGCTTCTGCCCGAAATCCAGTTGAACCTCAACAAATTATTCCTAGCAAACGTACTCATGAAGACAACTTCAGTAATAGAGTAATTGGAGGCGGTAACATTAATAATGATAATGATGTACTTCAAGCTCCAATTCTCAAAAGAATGAAAGCTGCAACGCCTGGTTGCACTTACAAGGAATTCCTTTCCTGTAAACCTGTTGAGTTCGCAGGCAATGAAGGGGCGACTGCGGTGTTGCGTTGGTTGGAGAAAACCGAGGCAGTAATCAAAATAAGTAAATGTGCCGAGGAGGATAAAGTCATGTATGCTTCTCACCTTTTTAAGGAAGAAGCATTAGAATGGTGGAATACGATATTACAAGCTAAGGGAAGTGACATGGCCTATGCCATGAGTTGGGAGGAGTTTAAGCGTCTGGTGGAAAGAAAATTCTGCCCAGAATATGAAAAAGAACAAATGGCGAACAAATTTCTGAGCCACCGGATGGTGGATGTTGACTGCCGAGGATATACTTCGAAATTTTTCGAATATGCTCGAATTGTTTCTACTCTGGCTTTGCCAGAGCCGGTACTTATTTCTCGCTACATTTGGGGTTTAATTAGTGAAATCCGTGATATTGTCAAAGCTGCAAGGCCCCGCACGATCGATGATGCGGTGGAATTAGCCAACACTTTGACTGACGGACTGGTGCGTACGCGAGAAGAAAACAGGAAGAAGGAATTGGCTCAGAAAATTACCCAAGGATTTCATGTGGGTAATAAGAGCAACTTCAAGAGAAAGGGAACTGGATCATCTTCCACTCCGCAGTTCTGCAGGAACTGTAAAAAGAAACATTTTGGAAAATGTAATGAACCCTACAATTTTTGCAAAGCGATAGGACATCGTGAAGAAGATCGCAGGAAGAAAACAAAGATCTGCTACAACTATGGAGAAGCTGGGCATTTTAGACCAGAATGCCCTAAATTGGTCAAACCAGTAGATAACAAGGCAAAACCTGCTGAAGGGACTAACAAGAAGAACGCAAGAGCCTTCCAATTGACCACGCAGGAAGCCGAACTGATTCCTGACGTAATAGCTGGTACGTCCTTAGTTTACAACGTTTATGCGAAAGTATTATTTGACTCTGGTGCAAACCAAAGTTTTATAAATACTTCATTCTGCCAAGCTCTTAACTTACCCTTAACCAACCTTAGGCAGATTTTTACAGTCGAAACGGGAGATGGGAATTCTGTTAACATAGATAAGGTTTTGCGAGAAGGGAAAATAGAACTCTTTGGTCATAAATTTTCTGCAAACTTGTTACCTATGAATTTAGCTGGATTTGATGTTGTGTTAGGAATGGATTGGTTAGTAGCCAACCATGCTCGAATTCTCTGTGATAGAAATTCCATAGAAATCCATACACCCACAGGAGAATTAGTGGTGATTACAGGAGATAAGCCACGTAAGCCACTGAAATTCGTTTCAGTAATGAAAATGGCCAGTTATTCAAGAAAACAAGAAATAGTGTATATGATTTTGGTAATCATTACCACTAAGGGTAAGGAACTTAAGAAAATTCCAGTAGTATCAGAATACCCGGATGTATTCCCAGAAGAACTACCTGGATTACCACCCAATAGGGAAGTAGAATTTAGAATTCATCTAATTCCTGGAACTACACCGATAGCCAAGGCACCATATCGGTTAGCACGCACCGAAATGCTAGAATTGAAAAAGCAGTTAGATGAATTATTAAGCAAATGATTTATACAACCTAGTTCATCCCCGTGGGGAGCGCTTGTGTTGTTTGTGAAAAAGATAGATGGTTCGATGCGAATGTGTATCGATTACAGACAATTGAATAAGGTTACAATTAAGAATTGATACCCATTACCTAGAATTGATGATCTTTTCGATCAACTTCACGGAGCTAGATACTTTTCTAAGATAGATTTACGCTCCGGATACCATCAGTTGAAAGTACAAGAAGAAGACATACCTAAAACTGCTTTTAGAACTAGGTATGGTCATTACGAGTTTAAAGTAATGCCATTCGGACTAACAAATGCTCCTGCAGCATTCATGGACATGATGAATAGGATCTGTAAACCGTATTTGGATAAATTTGTGATTGTCTTCATCGACGATATACTTATTTATTCCAAAAGCCAGAATGAGCACTGTCAGCACCTGCATGCACTCTTAACTTTGTTAAGAAAAGAGAAGCTTTATGCCAAATTCTCAAAATGCAAATTTTGGCTACAAGAAGTGCAATTTTTAGGACACATGGTGAATCACGATGGTATTCACGTAGATCCCTCCAAAATAGAAGCGATCACCAATTGGAAGGTCTCGCAGTCAGCTATGGAAGTTAGAAGTTTTCTAGGGTTAGCTGGATACTATAGACGATTCATTAAGGATTTTTCCAAAATAGTTGTACCGTTAACTAAGCTAACCTGTAAGGAAGTTAAGTTTGAATAGGGACCTAGGAAAGAAGAAGCTTTTAAGGTTTTAAAGCAAAGGTTAACGAACGCCCCAATTCTTGCCTTACCTGAAGGGACAGAAGATTTTGAAGTTTATTGTGATGCTTCTAAGCTAGGATTAGGATGTGTGCTAATGCAACGCAAGAAGGTAATTGCGTATGCCTCAAGGCAATTGAAAAGCACGAGGAAAATTATATGACGCATGACTTAGAATTAGGAGCCATAATTTTTGCCCGTAAGATTTGGAGACACTATTTGTATGGAAGTAAGTTTACTGTCTATACAGATCATAAGAGATTAAGATACATATTTGGGCAAAAAGAATTGAACATGAGGCAAAGAAGATGGATGGAAATCTTAAGTGACTACGACTGTGATATTCAATATCACGAAGGAAAAGCAAACGTAGTTGCTGATGCTTTAAGTCGTAAGTATCATGAGAAACAACGACGAGTTCGTGCTCTTAGATTAAGTTTACAATTAGACTTAATGGAACAACTGAAGAATATTCAGGAAACAACAATCAAGGATGATGCTGAAGGAATGAAAGGAAGAATAAAAGAATTAGAGCAAGGAAGTGATGGAATTTGGAGATTCCATAAGAAAAGGATTTGGGTACCTAAGCAAGGAAATTTAAGAAATAAGATTTTAGAGGAAGCCCATAAATCTAGGTATACCATGCATCCTGGTAATAATAAAATGTACCAAGATTTAAGGAATAACTTCTGGTGGATAGGAATGAAAAAGGACATAGCTAGATATGTTTCTAAGTGCCTTACTTGTTCACAAGTTAAGGCAGAACACCAGAAACCTTCAGGTTTACTACAACAATTAGAAATGCCTGTATGGAAATGGGAAATCATAACCATGGACTTCGTTACTAAGTTTCCCAAAACCAGAAAAGGTAATGACGCGATTTGGGTAATTGTGGATCGATTAACCAAATCAGCTCATTTCCTACCCATGAAAGAAACCTTTAGCATGGAAAGGTTAGCCAAGTTATATGTAAACGAGGTAGTATCCTTACATGGAGTCCCACTCTCCATTGTATCGGATAGAGATAGTCGTTTCACTTCCCACTTCTAGACAAGTTTCTAGGAAGCAATGGGAACCCAACTAAATTTAAGTACTGCATACCATCCTCAAACAGACAGACAAAGTGAAAGGACGATCCAAACCCTGGAGGACATGCTTAGGGCATGTGTGATAGATTTTGGTGGAAACTGGGATGACCACCTACCCTTAATTGAATTCTCCTATAACAATAATTATCATGCAAGCATAGAAGCTGCCCCATTTGAAGCACTGTATGGAAGAAAGTGCAGAACTCCAGTTTGCTGGGCAGAAATAGGAGAAAGTCAGTTATCAGGTCCTGAAATCGTGCAAGAGACCACCGACAAGATCACTCAAATCAAGGAAAGACTGAAAACGGCTCGAGATCGCCAGAAGAGTTATGCCGATAATCGACGCAAGCCACTAGAATTTCAAGTTGGAGAAAAGGTACTCTTGAAGGTTTCTCCTTGGAAAGGAGTAGTTCGATTCGGTAAGAAAGGAAAGCTAAGTCCAAGGTACGTAGGACCCTTCCCAGTAATCAAGCGAGTAGGACCGGTCGCCTATCGCTTACAACTACCAGAAGAGTTAGCTGGAGTACATGACGTATTTCATGTATCCAATCTCAAGAAATGTCTATCTGATGAATCCCTGGTAGTACCTCTTCAAGATGTAGAGGTAAATGAGAAATTGAAGTTTGTGGAGAAACCGCTTCAAATTGAAGACAGAAAGGTCAAGTTTCTCAAGCATAAAAGACTACTACTAGTCAAAGTCAAGTGGGAGTCGAAAAGAGGACCCGAATACACCTTGGAGCTGGAATCGGAGATGAAGCGAAAATATCCTCACTTATTTCAATAAATCTTGAGTACAAGATTTTAAATAAGGTGGGGAGGATGTAAGGACCTTCAAAAATGTCCCAAACCGACCCGTAAGTGAAAACCCGGACCCCTGAAACCCCAATGTGCGTGAAAAACCAAGAAAACAAGATTTATGGGTTTCACGCGGGCCGCGTAAGAGTAAGCTCAGGCTTACGCGGGCCGCGTCAAAGCAGCGTTGACCGGATAAGCATGCTAGGCCACGTGGCAGACCTACCAGTGACACGGATGCCCAAGTCGTAGACTAGGTGGCTCTCGCGGGCAGCGTAAAACCTTCTTAAGGTTTACGCGGGGCCGCGTAAAACCCTAAATTTTGCTATAAATTGCTAGGCCATGAGCAGTTCACCTGTGCTCGAGAATTCAGTCAAAAAACGAAGTTCTACTGCTCAAAATCACATTTTCACGTAGAGAAACGCTGCTACGATACATGGTATTAACTCGATCGCTGCTACGATTCAATGTCCGATCGATTGAAACCAATCTGATGGATGTTTAAATGCTGCCCACATTAGGGCTATACCTTGTCATTCGTCGTGAATTCGATGGATGTTTAAGTGTTGCACTTTGTCATTCCTCGTGAGGGTTTCGATCTCATGAGTTATCGTAAATGTTGTATTAAGTTTCTGACCTAGTTCGTGTGCATTGTTATTTAAACTAGGTTACAAGGCTTATCAGTAGGCTAAAAATCTGCCCGTTTAAATCTGCAATGTGAGTCATTCTCTTTTTATCAAAATGCTTTACAAAACCTTAATTGTTTTTCCAGTTATAATTACAGGGATTAAGTCTTTATAATCTTCAATTACTGCCGGTATATGGGGTTTTGTATACATTACTTGATACCCGTCACCATTGGACAACGGGTTAGCCAATGGGTGATCTGACCATAGTCACAGATACAGTCAAGTGACAAATACCGATTTGGGGTAATTGGTTGATAGAAACAATGTAATCACCTTTAATACTGTATATTATAACAATGTGTCGTTTTGTGGAAATGAGTGACTCGCCAGTATTTCCCTGCTGATAAAACCTTTTTAAAACATGTTTCAGGTGATCTGCTGTGATCCAGGAAAAAAGTGCCGTGTAGCACTACTAGCTTGAAGAAGTGGCTTAATAAAAATAAAGAGACATTTTTTTGTAAAATAGGGATTTCCCAGTGAAATTCCTTTATTGTAAATTACGGGGTTTATCCCTAATTATGAAATAAAATAATCGGGCATTTTCAAGTTTAAAAAGATCCTGTTAATAATTCCGCTGCCAAATTAAATAAATACCACGGGGTTTCTGTCCCGCGGTTCCTGGACCGGGTAAAACCGGGACCGGGGGGGGGGGGGGGGCGTGACAATAATGTTAAGGGTTAGGATAAAAGATAAACTTTTAAGGGAAATTGATGGCTATGTTTTGGGCTGGTGAGATCTCAAAGCTAAACTACTAAACTTTCGGTGATGTACTAGCGTTCGATGCTAAATACCAGACAAACAAGTCAGTAGATATATTTACTACATAAGTAACACAC
Organism: Helianthus tuberosus; assembly: GCA_030545235.1. Taxonomy (NCBI): domain Eukaryota; kingdom Viridiplantae; phylum Streptophyta; class Magnoliopsida; order Asterales; family Asteraceae; genus Helianthus; species Helianthus tuberosus. The sequence goes on along the minus strand of JARYGA010022601.1, from coordinate 37,694 downwards.
TTACCTAACATATGTAACTGGTTTTACATGTGTTACACATGTAGCCCTTATGATAAGGGTTGGGAAAAAGATACATTCTTAGTTACTTCAAAACAATGTCAATTCTAACATGTGTTACACACTTATCTAATACATGTGTTACACATGTATGGCATATTATGAAGAAGCTACCAACCAAGGTGAAAGATAAACACTGAGATATTCTTTAGAAGTAACTTTTTTTTTCAGTACCTTATCGTGGACTTGTTTTTTTTCCTTAACCTCGTGAACAGATTGCGGGTGACCTGTTGCAAAACACTAATGTGAGGGCTTGCATTCACCGGCTGGTTTGGAATGTTTACATGAAGCTATCTACCTTTGAATCCCGATGGGCTGCCTTGTTGGAAAAATTTGCATTACAAGACCACCAGTGGCTCAATGAGATGTATGAAATCAGGGAACGTTGGGTACCTGCGTAGTTTAGGGACATCCATATGTGTTGTTTGATGAAGACGACTTCACGCTCTGAAAGTTCAAATGCAGCTTTCAAAGTTAACTCTACCAGCACCAATACACTGGCTCAATGGATGCTATGTTATGAGGCACGAATTGACTCCCAATGTTACCGCCAAAGCGCTGCTGAATTCAAATATTCTTCCATTGTTTTTAATGGCAAAAGCAATCTGCCCACTGAAGAACATGCATTCGCTATTTATACTCATTCTGTTTTTCATGTTGTCCGAAAGGAAATTCTCAAGGGCAAGTTTTTGTGCTACATCTTAAACCAAGAGTCCCAACACGACATATCAGTTTTTTCTGTCACACATGGAGACAACGTTTTCACGGTTAGTTTTACACAATATGATGCGTAACACATGTTACATATTTTTTTACAATCCGGCATAACAGTGTGTAAGACGTGTTTACCTTTAAAAATGAAGGTCAAGTATAACAACGCTGATAAGACAACAAATTGTTCATGCCGTGGGTTCACCCGTATAGGCTACCTATGTCGGCACGTCTTTTGTCACACCCCCAAAATCCACCTGCGGAATACCACCGCTTGGAGGCGTGACTGACCAGGATCCAGCCACCAATCATATTGAACAAGCATGCAAGAAATTATAAAATCCAACCAATACAATTGGTGTCCAAACAAAAACATAGTTTAAGTTGCAAGCGGAAGCATAACGTTTAAAACCAACACATAAGTTTAATTGTTTCAAAGTTTAGCATGGCACACAGCTGTCCATGTCCCACAACGACTCTTTTCCATGCAAGCTCCAGCTAAGTACCTATTGACCTGCAAAGCATGTAGTAACGAGTCAACAACAAGTTGAGTGAGTTCACGGTTGGGTGTTCATTTTAACTTGTTCCAAAAACAGTTTCCTTTAACTGGCATCCTGCCGTGGGGGTTACCCCATAGTTGAAAACGTGACCTGTTTATTCCCGGTTACTCTGGCAATCCAGCCGTGGGGGCTACCCCTTGTTAGTTATCTGGCATTTCGGCCGTGGGGGCTACCCCATGTATACACTAGACTCGTTACCATATCGACTGCTGACTGTAGTCATGTTTATGTGCCCTGAACTGTCAATGTCTATCATCATTGACGTGCCCAGATCCATTAGTTCACGCCCGTCCTCTGCGGCACGGTGTGAGGTTTGTCAGACCTAAATAGCGCTATCTAACTAATGACCCGCTCGCCATTGGCCCGGCGATTATGTCGATATAAAAAGGAGGGACTTCGTGATAGAGTTTTGGTCTAGTACGAGTTTTCTGTCCATGAGGACGAGGAATTACATTCCTGAACCAATACTGTCCTACCCAAGAAAGGACGAGGAAATCCATGTTCCTTAACCCCATTCCCAACCCTGGGAATCCCATGCTTTGTAGAGGGTGTGAACTCACCTTGGTTTGCTCGGCAGATACATAGAAAGTCAAGTCTAGATGCTAGTGGTCAACCACGTCCTAACATGGTCATCATACATGTCAGGTTCAAACCAAGAAATGCACGTATGTTTTCTACACGTACTAGCACGTTGCATACAAGTGTTAATCATGGCAGTCCAATCAACAGAGCACAACATACACAATTAATAATACACGTAAAGTCCACATGTTTGGCCCAATTACGTAGGCCCGTGATAAATCGGATTATACAATCAGGTGGTCTCGAGTCGAGACTAGAGATCTCGAGTCGAGACAGTGTTGTCTCGGTTTAGACCTTATCACTCGAGACTAGGCGGTCTCGAGTCATGTCTCGAGTCGCAACAAGACTCGCAACCATGATCTCGAGTCATGCCGTCTATGCTGGTACTGTGTGGTCTTGAGTCGAGATTAGAGGTTCTCGACTCGCAACCTATGTCGCAACCGCGGTCTCGAGTTGTCCTGGGTTGGTCTCGAGTCGAGACTAGGGATCTCGACTTGTATTCCTGGTAACTGAAACCTTCTAGAATCTGTCCATTTGTACTAACCAATGGAATTTCATGTTCATGATATGGTGTACTAGCCAATGCCAATGCACTAACATGTTTCCTTGTCTAACAATTAACCAAAATGGATCAAACACCTCAATTTCAAATATTTTTCATGATCTTCAAGTAGTTCATCTTTCAAGTTTTTATATCAAATCAACATATTCATCCCACATAGCTATGCATTCCATGGACCCGAATCATGACACATACTCTAGATATCAATAATCATCTTGTGGACCATTATCAAACAAAATACTTGTTCTATAGCATCTAACATGAAATCGGATGATTATGAATAACCCTAAACTTATCATTCTTTTGTCATTCAAAGCATCTTGTCTAAATGTTATTTTACAAAAGTCATGTTCTCCTAAGATATCGGAACCGAGCATGTATCATTTAACAAACAAGAACTCATTAAATCAAACAAACACTTTTTTTCATGTTCAAACAATAGTCATGATGCGTTTTTATTACATAATCAACACCTTAATCATGTATAAAACTTTGACAAGCAAACACATTATCAAGTAACTTCATCACACATCATCATCAACCGAAATACAATACATAACATGATTCACTAACCGGTTAGAGAAGTAGTGGTGAGGAATGAAGCTTTACTTGGTGTGCACAAGCTAATCCGAGAACCCTCTTGTGGTCGGCCGGTTTGATCCGAGAGAGAGAGTGAAGGTTTGTGCTTCTAGGGTTTTAGTGAGAGAGAAAGTAGGAGAGTGTGTGTGTGGGAGTGAGTGTAAGTTGCCCAAAAATGGCAAGGTTGGCTATCCACCTTGGTTATATACATGTTGACGCAATCCCACCCTAATACATCTCCGACAGGTGGCGACGTGATTTTTTGCCAAAGAGAGTGTTTTTAATTAAAAGTCGTTATGGTGTAGACACGCACCCGCAGTCTGTTATACGAACTGAGATTATTGAGATGGTCTCCGACTGTGTGGATGTTGTTGGAAATGATACTTATTCACTTTCAACCTTGCTTGAACAGCTAAAACTCATCAAAATGAACTTGTTAACAAAGGGATCTATTCGGATGCCAGACCAAGTGCGAACTGAAGTTGTCATAGAAGAACTGACTGGCCAACCAATAGAGATGGAGGTGGTGGTGAATAACCCTGATATGGCGCATAACAAAGGATGCGGTAAACACCGTCGCATTACTAGTAGCAACCACCAGCGAGCACCAAAACCCCAAAAGGCCCCTCGACTGTGCCTAACCTGCATGAAGTATGTCACTAGGCATGATTCCCGTAATTGACAAAAATTCACTGATCCAGATAACATCAACTAGTCTCCTAACCCCAACAACATGGGGTCTTCATCTGCCCTTTAGTTGTATTTGCTAGCTGACGACAATCGCAGAGCAGGTTATAAATTTTTGCCACGTGTTATGTACGTGTAACAGTCTTGTGCATTTTGCACCTGCGTGCAACAACAAAACTGTTACGTGTTTAACACACATTATCCAATAGTTGTTTTTGTTTACCTAATCTACTTTCTACAACTTGATTGGTGATGCTTAGTGTGTTGTTCGTTAATTAGTTTAAAGTATGTACCGCTTCATGTGAAACATAAACAATGTCCCCCTCGTGTTTCAACATGTATTTTGGTTGTAATTTGACATTGGCATGTTTGCCCTTAACTTATGTTACTAGACGTGACTGTAGACCTAATCATGTGTTTTAATGTGTTTGCATTAAGTTAACCATGTTACCTAGAAACAAATGTGGACCCATCACTAAACCACTTTTTACAAACTACTTTTACGAGCAATAAACAAGTTGTTAATGAGTAACACATGTTACATTTGAAACATTTTTTTGACCACTTTAACAACATCTACTACTTTGTTTACAATCGGGACCCCTCACTAAACCACCTTTACATAGTACCCTTACCCAACATAAAACAAGTTTTTTAAACCCACAACGTTTCATATATAGTACGTTTTTCAATGACCACATTGGTCTTCTTCAACAAGCACCATAAAATTACCTTTTTAAATACGCATACACACTACCCATGAAAACGCGGCTGGTATACTTCAAAATATGTGGCTGGCATCTTAACTTTCAAAGTGTTTTGACAACGAAAACAAAATATGAGTGGCATACTTCACCCGTAACTTTTTCACCTCTTTTATTTTCCTAATAAAATTAAATCCTTTTTGTATTTGTTTTATTACTTGGGGTATAGTGTAGTGTATAAAGTGACTTAGGGGGTGTTTTTGGGAAGGGTGACAACAATAGAAGATACGAATATAATAATAAAATATAAGAAAGTAAATAAAGTAGATGGGGAGTTGAAAGTAAATAAAGTTGATGGGTGATTGAAAAGTTACTTTATGTCTTATCTCATTTAATTATTTCTAACTACCCCCAATAAAGTAAATGTCCACTTTCCCATACCCACTTATTATCCCCTGTATAATATATGTGTATCTCCAAAAAATAATAACACACAAAAAACACTGAGAAAACATGGAGAATTCTAAACGACAAAAGCTAACCAAGAGTTAAAAAGCTTTCTTTGAAGACAAAACGAAGGAGGTGGGGGGCATAACAAAAGCAGGCCCTGTAAAATATGAAGTTGATGCTGAAAGCTACGTTGAGGTGGAGGTTGAAAAAAAAGATGGAGGTGACATACAAGAACTTGAATCAGATTTGGGAAAGAACGCAACAAAAGATAGTAGCTATGCTGAAATGAAGAAAGAAGAAGTTGCAGAAGAAGTACTAGAAGACCACAAAGCAGGTGTTGTGCCCAACGAGCATGAGTAATGTGGTTGTTCACTTTGCCCACACTCACCAAAAACACTAAGACGATGGGAATACTATAACCCATGGGATAGTGAGCTAAGCCCGAGGTCGGAATACAGTTATGATTCTGGCGACTACTAGACCAGGAGGTGTGATGTTGTGCTTGACTTGGTTTGATCTGTTCTTACTATCTAGTGGTTGCTGTTTTGTTTATGTTTTGTGTTGGTTTTAAGATTTGGTGGTTTATGTTGTTTTAAAAACTTTTATTATGCAGTTCGATGGTGGTTTTTATGCTAAGGACCTATTTTTTGTTTTGAAAAAGAGTGCAACCTGTAACCAATTTGATAACCAATGAACCCATCATGTGTTACGTGTGTAAAACACTGTTGTTATAAGGGTAGTTGGTGTTTATTATATGCTACCGATACCTAATGCATTTGTGGTTGGTGATTGTTACATTTGTAACTTTTGTAACTTGTGTTATATATGACATGTACTAGCATGTTTGCATGTATACAAGTTACATATATTACACATATACCAATTGTATTTCATACACACATGTAACATGTGTATAATTTGTAACTTGTGTTACATAGCACATGTACAAACATGTGTTGCATATACTTATGTAACATGTGTAGCCTAGAACTGTAATAAGATACGTATACATGTACATATGTAACACATGTAAGTAACTTGTGTTAGTGAGTATCACATGTTACAATTGAAACAATATGTTGACCAACCAATGCTCATCTAATAAACAACTTTTAAAGTTTCCCAATCTAAAACCCTTCTTTTACATAGTATCCTTACCCAGCCTAAAAAAAGTTGTTAATGAGTAACACGTGTTTACAAACTATGTTACATAATTACACACACTTTTAAACCACAGCGTTCATATATAGTTCATGTGCGTGTAGTGTTATAGATTTTTAATGTATATTTTAAGCCCTTTAACACTTTTTAGCCAAGTTTTAAATTTATAAAACACGATATTTACTAACACTAAACACACATATGGGCAAGTGCACCCATCGTGAGCGTAATATAGTGTTGGTAAGATACCGAGGTCGTCCAAGGATACAAGAGCTTTTTGTACCGGTTTATCCTCAACGTCTAATAAAATCAAAAGTTTAGAAAAAGGTTTTAAACGAGAAAAATAAAACTAACTAAAATGCTGAAAAATAAAATAAAAATAAAAACAGATAGACAAGATGAATCACTTGGTTCCGACTCGTGTTTAGTGCAACCTTCGATTATTTCCGCACTTTTGCACTTTTCAAGAGATTATCTTAGTTATTGTAGTAGGCCCCTCTTCTGAAGGTGACGTTACCCTCAACCCAGTAGTTTGAGTCAGCAAGGATACAATCCTAAAGGGATGGATTATTGAAAGATAATTAATTAAGTTACTAATGCATATTGTGGTAGGCCCCTCTTCTGGTGGTGACGTTACCCTCGGCTAAGTAGTCTGAGTCAGCAGGGATACAGTCTTAAGTAGCCGGGTTAAAGTTTTAATAGTAGTTTACATATGAGGGGGTTAAGGAGTTTGGACCCCCGCCATCCAATACCAGTGGGTATTGAAGGAGGTCCTACTAAAGTTGACCTAGGTCCTTGCATGATCTATACACTGAACAAGGCAAGACTCTTACCAAACCGTTCCCTTAACCCCTGACCAGGTAGCCAACATACCTCCATATAGACCGTGGAGATATGAATGGTGAAAATCTTTTATTTTATATAGACAGTAAAATAATGCCAAGACACCACGGACAAACGATAAGGAAGACTCACCTTCAACATAAGAAACTAGTTATTAAAGTCATTAATACATAACCAAATAAAAAGTGCGAAAAGATTAAAAATAAAAAGTATTACACTAGACACTTGTCTTCACCAAGTGATGTAAGAGACTTAGGCAAACATGGCCTTCGATTGTCAAGAACTCATACGATCAATCTTGGATCCCGAGACTACTCACACACTCTATGATGGATGATGGATGATGGTGGTGGATGTGGGTTGTGATGGTGGTGGTGGGTGGGTGAAGTGTGAGAGAGGTGATTTTCCTAGGGATGGTTTGCAAATGAGCCAAGCACCCCTATTTATAGCCTGCACAGAAGCCCGGACACGGCCCCGTGTCCATTGGGCACGTCCCCGTGTCCACCCATCTTCTCTTTCTTCATTAATTACAATTTGTCTGCATTAGTTGACCACGCCCTCGTGTCCGCTGGGCACGACCCCGTGTGCAGAAGCGTATCTGTACTATCAAGATTTGCTTGGATTCTGCGAATCTTAGCGTTGACCACGGCCCCGTGTTGAGCTGGGCATGCCCCCGTGTCGGGAATAGAAGCTTCTACAACTTTGTCTTTTCTGCAGACACCTGAACATGCCCCCGTGTCCGCTGGGCACGCCTCGTGTTGAGCTGGGCACAACCCCATGCTCAGCTTTCTTCTTGTTTTTTTTGCTTTGGGAGATGCTATCGAGGGGTCGGGCATGCCACGTTTATTCCTTTTCTTCTATTATTGTTAGATTTAGCTGCATTTTTGCTTCTTTTGTACATTTAAGCTCTTTTAACCCTGAAAAAACAAAAGGAATACAAAAACACATTTTTTCCAACATTAGTACTAAAAAAGGGTTGGTTTTATGCCACATTTGATGTAATTTATATGTTGCATTTTGCACACATCAAATACCCCCACACTTGAATTTTTGTTTGTCCTCAAGCAAAACTCTTTACAATGTGGCTTACACTCCCAAATGGAATGGGTAGAAGAGAAGGTTTTTGGGCTCTTCATAGAGTGTCGGGATTCCAAGATTCTTTATTAGGTTTTATTTTTATTTTATTTACAATCCTATTCGACATGATTTATTTAGAACATTACATAAGATAAATTACTTATTAGGGCATAACATGCCTCTTTAAAATTCCATTTATATACAAGTTCACATACCTCACGGGGGATCACTCAACACTCGGCCGAAGATGTATTTTTGTGAAACACTCGAGAGCGGCATGGAACTTACTCCTACCATAAGCTTGCCAAGCAATCAATCCTCCTCCTTTTTAACTATACACCTTTGTAAATATCAAGAGGACCTTTGGGGGAAGGGTTAGGGTTGGGTTAAAGGTAGGTGGTTGGGTTAGTGGTTAGTAGAAAAGGGTGAAAGGCGTAAAAAGCATCGGTTTTCGTAAAACATTTTGTTTTTTGTGACTTTTTATTCCAATGAAGCATTATTCAAACAAGCCTTCTTTTGATGAGCTTTGTTTGTTTATTGCTAACTTCATTTTTCTTTTCTTCTCTATGAATTTTTTTTAAGGAAGTCACAAGAAAACCGAGCTTTGTTACTAAAATAAAGGGTTTAAAATGAAAAAGGGTTTTGGTGGGTAAAAGGGTGTTGGTTTTGGGTTAAAAAATGAAAAGGTTTAGGCTCAAAGGGGTTAACTAGGGGGATTTTGGGTAGGTGGTAAAAAAAAAGAAAAAATAATGGTGTTGAAATAAAAAGGGTTAGTCCTAATGCCTCCATTATTTACTTACTTGGGTTTAAGTTGCTAAGGACCGGGAATGTATCGTCATGGCAAGTTCTAGACTTGTAAGAACCAAGCGGCTATTCACACAAGAAACGAAAAATGAGCATTTAGTTTAAAGATGTGTATTTGTATGCTCAATAAAGGCTCAAAACTCACTTTTTGTGGGAATGAGTTTTTATGTGATCAAGTATATATAATCAAATTTTAACTAGATTTGTCAAGTAAAAATGTAACTTTTTTAGAATTTGAAATTCGCAAATTAAACCTAGACAAGTAAAAAATTTGAATAATTTTTGAAAAAAATTGGGGTGTTTAGCGGTTCCAATAGAGTTTTGTGTAAGGCTTGTAATTAGGACTTGCAAAATTCAAGGTTTTAGCATCCCCCCCACACTTAAATTACACATTGTCCTCAATGTGTCCCAAAAATAAGTTTTTCGGTTGATTAAAATGTGTAAAAGTGTGTTAAAAACAAGATTTTATGTTACTGGATAGCTGAACACGGGGTGTGTTGGTTGAGCACGGCCCTTGGGTCAGACTGCCAGTATCAAATTTAAACAGAAGGCTGGGCACAGGGGCGTGTTCAATGAGCATGGCCCCGTGTCCAGTTACCTGATTTGGGCATTTTCTGAAGAACCTCGGGCATGGGGCGTGTTGGGGTGGGCACGACCCCGTGCTGAACTTGCTGTAATGAAGAAAAAATGTTGGGAGGCTCTGTTTTTATGCATGGGGTGTGGGTTCAAGTTTCCCTTAGTAACCTCCACCATTTCGAATGTGCTTTATTCCTGAAAATTAAAACTAAACTAGAAAACATAAACGTTAAACTAATCTAAAACTAAGGATAGTTCCGTGGAATGCCTCCGTGGTGCGCCACGTTTATAAGGGTCCTTGGCTAGACCCACCTTATCGAGTGGTTCTGGCTCGTCTTCAATTAGGGCTCGTCATTGCCGAACGGATATTTCATTGAACGCTCAAGATCGACACTTCTTTTAAATGCCCCTAATTGAATAGATAGATTGTTGTACTTCCGGTTTTTCAAAGCTTCGTGGGTTTTTACAAAAGGTCGTCCCAACACTAGAGGAGCGTCATCAAGGATGACAAAGTCGGTTCGGATTACCATTTGATTTGTTTGGACCAAGATATCCTCAACTATACCGATTGATTTTATTACTTTCCGATTGGATAGAAAAATGGGTATTTGAAGTGGAGAAAAATCACCAATACTTAATTTTTCGAAAATATAGTTTGGCATTATGTTAACACAAAGATCTTTATCAATTGTGATATTACTAATAAAGGAATTTTGAAAAAAAAAACATGGAACCGGTATAATGTTAATTTCAAATGGGTCTTCTTTTATTAGCGAAGTTTGATCATTTGTTAACTTAATGCTTACCGTTTCGTCAATTTTAGTGTTAGTGTTTAACTGTTTTAAAAACTTAGCATGAGTGGGAACTAAACAAAGATTTTCGAAAGAAGGTGACAAGAGATTAATTTCTCCAAAATTAGACTCTTCTTGAAATTTAACGTTGAGGGACTCACCTTTTTCGTTGTTTAACTCATGTGTCGGTTTTTCACTTACTTGTTCTTCCATTTTTACATTTTCAACTGTCTCTTTTTTATTTAATTCTTCTCTTGCGCGGGACTCCTCTTCCCTTGCGCGAGATTCTAATATGCAACGTTCGATAGTTTTAATTTTTTCTATTATCCTATTGGCTATGTCGGTGATAGAGTAAGGATCGGGATCCTCAAAGCTCGAATCCAGTTGTTCGATCCTTTGTTCCTCATAATACTCATAGGAAGTAGATGGTTCACACCATTGTCCTTCATTGTAAGTATATGATGGATAAGGGTCGTAATTTTGTTCTTCATAATACTCATATGAGGTGGGTTGTTCACGCCATGGTTCCTCATAATAAGCATATGAAGGTGGTGGCTCATATTGTGGTTCCTCAACGTATGAGTATGAAGGCTCATACCTTGGTTCTTCAAATATGAGTATGAGGGAGGAGGTTCATACCTTGGGTCTTCATAGGATATGTATGAAGTTGATGGCTCGTACCTGGGCTCCTCATAATAGGTGTATGAAGTGGATGGTTGAAATAAGTCACAATATTGTACCGAGTGAGGGTCACCACAAATGGTGCAATAGTCTTCCCTATAATCATCCTCCTCATAGGTGTAGTTGTAGCCTCTTGAGTATTGATCCATAAGAATCACTCAGAACACCACAACCAAGTCTCGAGACCAGAAAACAAAAATAAAAACAGAAACAGAGACTGGACACGGCCCCGTGTTCAGTGAGCACGGCCCCGTGCTCAGAATCTGTATCTGGGCGTTTGAATTAAAGTTACTGGTTTCGTTGAGCACGGGGCGTGTTCAGTGAGCACGGCCCCGTGTTCAGGCTCTGTTACTGGGTGTTGTTAAAAAAATGTAGCACGGCCCCGTGTTCAGTGAACACGGCCCCGTGTTCAGGTTACTGTAAATGCAAAAACTAACTAAAATGCAGAAAAATGCGCGCGTTTTAAAAAGGGTTTGAAAAACTTATTAGGCCGTCGATTTAAGCTTTCTTAAAATCCTTGTGTCCCCGGCAAGGGCGCCAAAAACTTGATGTGCGTGTAGTGTTATAGATTTTTAATGTATATTTTAGCCCTTTAACACTTTTTAGCCAAGTTTTAAATTTATAAAACACGATATTTACTAACACTAAACACACATATGGGCAAGTGCACCTATCGTGAGCGTAGTATAGTGTTGGTAAGATACCGAGGTCGTCCAAGGATACAAGAGCTTTTAGTACCGTTTATCCTCAACGTCTAATCAAATCAAAAGTTTTGAAAAAGGTTTTAAACTAGAAAAATAAAACTAACTAAAATGCTGAAAAATAAAATAAAAATAAAAACAGATAGACAAGATGAATCACTTGGATCCGACTCGTGCTTAGTGTAACCTTTGATTATTTCCGCACTTTTCACTTTTTAAGAGATTATCTTAGTTATTGTAGTAGGCCCCTTTTCTGAAGGTGACGTTACCCTCAACCAAGTAGTTTGAGTCAGCAAGGATACAATTCTAAAGGGTTGGATTATTGAAAGATAATTAATTAAGTTATTAATGCATATTGTGGTAGGCCCCTCTTCTGGAAGTGACGTTACCCTCGGCTAAGTAGTCTGAGTCAGCAGGGATACAGTCCTAAGTAGCCGGGTTAAAGTTTTAATAGTAGTTTACATATGAGGGGGGTCAAGGAGTTTGGACCCCCGCCATCCAATACCAGTGGGTATTGAAGGAGGTCCTACTAAAGTTGACCCAGGTTCTTGCAGGATCTATATACTGAACAAGGCAACACTCTTACCAAACCGTTCCCTTAACCCCCGACCAGGTAGCCAACATACCTCCATATAGACCGTGGAGATATGAATGGTGAAAATCTTTTATTTTATATAGACAGTAAAATAATGGCAAGACACCACGGACAAACGATAAGGAAAACTCACCTTCAACATAAGAAACTAGTTATTAAAGTCATTAATACATAACCAAATAAAAAGTGCGAAAAGATTAAAAATAAAAAGTATTACACTAGACACTTGTCTTCACCAAGTGATGTAAGAGACTTAGGCAAACATGGCCTTTGATTGTCAAGAACTCTTACGATCAATCTTGGATCCCGAGACTAGTCACACACTCTACGATGGATGATGGTGGTGGATGTGGGTTGTGATGGTGGTGGTGGGTAGGTGAAGTGTGAGAGAGGTGGTTTGCCAAGGGATGGTTTGCAAATGAGCCAAGCACCCCTAGTTATAGCCTGCACAGAAGCCTGGACACGGCCCCGTGTCCACCCATCTTCTCTTTTTTCATTAATTACAATTTGTCTGCATTAGTTGACCACGCCCCCATGTCCCCTGGGCACGACCCCGTGTGCGGAAGCGTATCTGTACTATCAAGATTTGCTTGTATTCTGCGAATCTTAGCGTTGACCACGGCCCAGTGTTGAGCTAGGCACGCCCCCGTGTCGGGAATAGAAGCTTCTACAACTTTGTCTTTTCTGCAGACACCTGAACACGCCCCCCGTGTCCGCTGGGCACGCCCCGTGTTCAGCTGGGCACAGCCCCATGCTCAGCTTTCTTCTTGTTTTTTTTTTTGCTTTGGGAGATGCTATCGAGGGGTCGGGCATGCCACGTTTATTCCTTTTCTTGTATTATTGTTAGATTTAGCTGCATTTTTGCTTCTTTTGTCGATTTAAGCTCTTTTAACCCTGAAAATACAAAATGAAGACAAAAACACACTTTTTCCAACATTAGTACTAAAAAAGGGTTAGTTTTATGCCACATTTGATGTAATTTATATGTTGCATTTTGCACACATCAATAGTATGGTTATCGGTGATCACATTGTGCATCATAAAGTTATCTGAATTTAGCTACCTATTCCTTTCAATAGATTTCCAAAACATTGGTAAACTTTAAAAAAACAACATGAACTATCATGCGTTAAAGTTCGTGGTTTTGATGGGTTACCCAATGTGTACTTAGACATGGTACATGTGTATTTAAAAACATGTTAGTACATGTCCTATGTAACACAAGTTACACATGTTACACACGTAAGTTACATGTGTTAATGAGTATCACATGTTACAATTGAAACAATATGTTGACCACCCAATGCTCATCTACTACTTGGTTACAATTCGGCCCCATCTAAACAACTTTTAAAGTTTTCTAATCTAAAACAAGCACCATAAAATTACCTTTTTTTTAAAACACACACACATGTACCAAATTTACATAGTTCCATTTAATCCACCGAACCATGAATCCACCAGTTACATATCAACATACATTTCTAACCATAAATGTCTAAAAACCAGACACCAACATATTACAGACAAGACTAGAATGGTCTTTTTGTATTTTGGGTTATGGCCATTAAATCACCAGCCACATAACTTCAGATAAACAAAATACATGGTGTCAAGGATAACTACAAAAACCACCAACGATATATCACCATCTAGCTAACTTCTTATAAACAAAAGTTGTGGTGCCCGAGATAACTACAAAAACCACCACAGATGTTCACAACAAAAACCATAGAAAAGACCACACTACCCGCTCAATGCGCCCTCTAAATGATGCGGCTTTTATCTTACCTTTCAAAGTGCTTGAGGTCGACAAAAGAATATGAGTGGCATACTTCATCCGTTACTTTCTGACCACTTTCATTTTCCTGCTCCCATTTGAACTAAACCTAGCTTCAAATGGTTCGTGCACACCCATGAACTTTTCCATGTGCCTTAATAAGAAGATACTGTAGTCTAACTGTTCCCATTTGTGGCCCAATCAAGCTTCTTCCGATTGATTTCCAGACACTTGATCACTGGACCCCTTAGATGGTTTACATCCTCCAAGTAACGTACAAGCATCTTCTTCTAGTAACATATATCAGAGATCACAATTAGATGGTATACCACCTTATACACAATCTGAATATAAGCATTTGATAGTTTACTTACATATTTATATGGTACTGACTTGTTGATGTAAGCATCGCTATCCAACACCTGATGTGTGTAGTTTTCTACGCCACTGTCGATCAATGTAATTGCGGGGTTTTTCATCTCAAACACTAGGAGATAGAAGTGCCCGACCTCTAATATCGGAAACAACACCATATCAAAACTTCTCAGGTCAAACAACTTTTAGTTGCCATACATTCCTGCTTGCATATTCTTTCTAAACCTGTACATACGTTACTTATCTTGCATATCCTGACCAAGCAGCATCCACTCAAACTGAAACATAAATCAGGTAGTATTAATTAAACTATGTTTCATCACACATAAACAATTCATGGCTATTAGAAAAGCATTCACACCTACTCTTGTCCCCATAAACAAACGGTTGTGCGACCCTGGTGCTTTGAATTGTTCTTAATAGTTCAGCACCTCAGCCCAGCAGTCAATTATTCGATCAATCACGAGAGCCCTTACGCTCAATTTTTTAAACATTCTTCATGTTGACTCCACATTGGCACTGCTCCGGTATAGTAGCTCCCTACAACCCAATTTCACAGTGAAAATAACTAGTTTGTTACTCATGTTACTAGTACTGACAGTTGGTACGATGACTAAGTGGTATGGATTAAACGAAACGCAAATTTTCCTTACTCTGCTCTAGGGTTTGCTCTATGCTCTTCATTGGTAAAACCCTCTGCCCATGCTTATCCTCGCTCTCTCCTATCACATGGGGATGTAACACATGTTACTCAACATAGAGAACAATAAAAAGAGCAAAAAATCTTAATTGGTTACATCTGCATTGAGCACTTACGGATTGATTTTCATCACTTCCTTTCTACTTGAATCCCTATGTAGACTATGTAATAGTCCCTCATCATTGCGGATGTAACCCAAGATACGCTTATCATCCTTACCTGTATCTTCATTAATGTGCACCCCCTTCTAAAGTAATGAGATTTGTTAACATATGCTATCCCTTTCTCTCTAACCGGGAGTTTTCTTTTTCCCACCTCCATCTCCACTAATATCCTTTCCTTATTCGCAGTCGCCATCTCTTCTGCATAAAAACCCATATTCTCCACGTAACTCACCCCATTAAAGGCGTTGACGGGCTCTACCATTAATGGCTCAGTCGACATTATAATGATCCCTTCATCATTTATGGTTCCTACAAGACGAAGTAACACATATGCCATTATTAGTTTACACGTGTTACGAGTGTTAGCTTTTAGGCAACAAACGTTAATCACATATACTGACCATGTAAATCAACAAGGGTAAACAAGACGTACCTGACGTGCTTTCACTCCTTGTTGTTAGAACCCAAAACATGTGTTACATTCTTGTTGTTAGAACCCAAAACACACTACAAATTATATGAACGCGTACCTGTCTTTCACTCACAGTCTCTTCTAGTTGGGTCAACCCAACACTCCAGCTAGGCCCATCGTAATCGTACCCCTCTAAGGTATGTTTCCCCACTTCATCATTCCCATCATCATTTTTTTAAAGTCATGGGTTCTTCATGTTTTCTGTCAGCATTTAACGTCTCGTCCAACCGTTCTTTTTTTTCTACATCAGTTTGTTTCCCTTCGACAAAATTCATGTGCGGGGCCAGGTTCTGCCCAGATACCCCTTCAGATTCTATTTCTACATCAAATTGCTTTTGAAAAGGCACATTCTCCGCTAAAAGCAAGGGGGTAATCAATAAGTTACACATGTTAGTCCAACATGTAATATACTTTTTACACATGTTATCTTTATTATAAAAAAAACATTTTTTACTATAACACACATACCTAAATCATTGGTGCTCCTTATATGTGTGCCCGTATCACCATCAGGATTAGTTGCACCAATCACTGGAACTTCTGTGGTCACCACCTTATCACTGTATTCCCGCTTCTCCTCATGTACCCTTTGTGCCTTTTTACAAAAGAATAAAAAAATAATAATAAATATAAACCCTTTTTTTCTAAACTAACTTAGACCCACAACCTCATCAGAAAAGATAATAAATCCACACCAACTGCGGTGGTGGTTACACATGTTACTTTTATAGTGACACGTTTGCTCATTATAACACACATACCAATACCCTTTTTGGTCCTTGTCATTGATGCACTATCATCATGAACATCAGCATAATTACCATCTTCTTCGCCTTTTCCAAATTCCAAGTGTGGAATTCTATTATCACTACATGATCACACTCCACCGTCTTCTTCGTTTCTTCCATTGTGGATCCTACAAAACAAAAACAATAACCCAAAGAATCAAAACACTGAAATTCACACCAGCCGGTAGTTTTGCTAAATATTCATCTAATAGACATACCCAGATCATGGGTTGCCCTTAATGTTATATCTCCGTCAATGTTAGGGCATGGATTTTTTGATAAGGATCATCTATCCTGAGACTGGACCTGGATCACAGATCCTTAATGGATAATGCAGGGAGTCTGAGGATCAAGGATCCTTACTAATGTTTATGTTTTTAACAACTGTTCCTCGTGTTCTTAGTTTACGTTTGCAGGTATTATGTGGGCTGAGTCAACACAGGAATATCGGTGGAATATGCTATTTTTGGCATGTGCATGAGAGTCATAACCGTTAAGGGGATCGTGTGAAGGCTTGCATGATCTTCGGATAGTTAGTTACTATGATATTTTCTAATTTTAAAGGGGTTAACAAGCTCTAAATAGAAACACACCAACTTACACTCGAACTCTCTGATCTTCATTGGTGAAACACACACACTCACCTTAGCTATTCGTTGTATTGAACTTGTTATCTTTCAAAGTTGTAACCTTTCTTGTTCAATATAGTTGTTAGTGATAGTTTTAACTATCCGAGGTTTTTTATGCCGGAGATCATTCATTGATCAAGGGCTTTTTCCTCGTATAAATCCTTGTGTTCATTGTCATTTCCTTTTGATAATTGTTCATACATCTGTTCATCTAATGAAGCACTCAACCTCACAAAAATCAGATTTGGTTACATTATCCTTATTGTGATTTTTGACCGAAACAGTTTGGCGCCCACCGTGGGGCAATTGGTGCTTCATACTTGAAAATTTTGTTCATTTCATTCATTTCTATGCATTACCTTCAACCACATGGCTTCTCAGAGAAAAACTACTTCAAGCTCCATGTCGGCGGTCACCTCATCACAGGCCATTCCACCATTGCCTCCTGCATCTTAGAAGAATGCTGAGAATGCTTTGAAGAAGCCAACCCCCATTTTCATAAAACCAACTGTTGTTTCTTCCTCTACACCTACTAACAGTGATCTTTACTCTTTGATTTTGCAGATGAGAGGATACATGAAACAGCATAATGAAACCAATGTAAGGATCCTTCGTGAAATTAATGAAATCAAGAAACTGGAGAAATCAGAGGAGGATCACTCCCCATTGATGCCTAGGTTGTTGGATTTTACTACTCCACCAATGACCATCCAGCATTCTAAAGCATCAGGTGTCCAGTATCAACAAGGATCATCAAGTTTGCAATATGGATCATCAGTTGTCACACAGCCTCAAGGATCCTACTTCCAGCCTCAAGGATCTTCTTTTCAGTATCAGGGATCCTTCTCTAGTTCGGGAGGAAATATGGGGACGCTTTCAGCTCAAGGATCCTACCCTCAGCATCAAGGATCCTCATCGCAGGTTCAAGGATCCATGGAATATCCTCCAAGACCTTCAGCACTGATGTATCCTGGATCCAACATCTTCCAGGACCAAGGATCCTCAGGGAATCAACAACCCAGAAGTTCTGAAATTCATGTGGGAGACTTCATTCCTATGCAAACTATTGCTTCATCTGGTCCCACTCTTGCACCAGAGATGCCTCATTTTGGATACACTTCTGGGATACGGATTTCAAACCAATCAGGAGGTAACACTTTCAATACATCTTATGGTACTAATCTTGGTCTCATGCAGGAACCAGGAATCAATTAGGCCATGGCTAAGGAGTTACGAAAGCTCAAGGATATGATATCCAGTGTCCCGGGAGTGATGAAACTCATTCATGAGATCCCTGATGGAAGTCACAAGGTGTCTCGCTTTGCACCACCCATATGTAATGCTGTGATACCAAAACAGTTCCAAACACCTAATATGAAGTTGTATGATGGTACTACCAACCCAAAAGAACATGTGGCATAGTACGGGGAGAGAATGGAGATTAACCCCATTCTAGAAAGGTTAAAGGAAGCCTGTCTTTGCAAGGGTTTCAGATCCACACTACTTGGAAATGGCTGCTAAGCCTTACTCCTTATTCAATTACTTCATTTTCTCATTTAGTTAACTTGTTCAATAATCAATTTTCATGTAGTAGAACATTTGAAAGGTTAACTAGTGACTTATGTAGGATCACCCATGGTCATAATGAATCATTAAGGGATTATATAACTAAATTTAGTAGAGAATCCTTAGAAATCCCTAACTTAGATATTGCTACTACTGTTGAAGCTTTAAAATGGGTTAACTAAAAGATTCTCAATTCTATCATGATCTTGTTATGACACCTTGCAGGAACCTAGATGAGGTAAGGAACAGGGCTCTAAGGTTCATCCGTTTAGAGGATGACAAAAGGATCCAGGAAAGGTTATCAGGATCCTCAAAACAGGATAAACAAGGATCCTATTTCAAGAATAATCGATCCAAATCATACACCAAACCTGATAACCAGAACGTGCATGCTGTGGAACAAGAGGAAGATGATGAGGATTATCCTCCAAGTTTTGAATATTGTTCTTCTTCTCATAACAGTGAACTAATCCTTGCTATGCAGAATCTAGGTGACAAGGCTAGATGGCCAAGGAAGAGTGACAAACAGGCAGCTACCAAAGATAAATCGAAGTGATGTGCTTATCATGAGGACTTTGGTCATCTCACAGATGAGTGCATATCCTTAAGGAAGGAGATTGGTTATCTTTTGAGCAAAGGATACTTAAAGGAGTTGCTCGGAAGGAAAAAATCAAGGATCCAGGATTCTGATAAAGTTCCTGAAAAAGCTCCTCCCCGACCGGCTGATGCTCAAATCAACCACTTCATCTCTGGAGGTCCTGATATCCGTGGGACTTCATTCTCAACAGCTAAGAGACATGCAAAGGAAACCAAGATGGAGAATGGGGATAGACCTATTCGAACTTCCATCTTTACCCAGCAGAAAGTGATATCCTTTGATGAGGACGATCGTGTAGACATACAGGATCCTCATCACGATGGTTTATTCAATACATTATTTATCTCTAACCATTTTGTTCGCAGAATTCTCATTAACGGGGGAAGCTAGGTGAACATAATCCAACTAAATGTCCTCAAAATAATGAATATCCCTGAATACGAGATCGTTGCAAGATCATCTGTCCTTGTAGGATTCAGTGGAGAGACAGAGAATACATTGGGGGAGATCAAAATTCCTATTTATATAGAGGGAGTGATTTCTGTTCAAAAATTTTGTGTTATTGATTGCTTATCTTGCTGTAATGTTATCCTTGGCAGGCCATGGATACACGATATGAAGGCAGTCCCCTCAACATATCATCAATGTGTCAAGCTCCCAACTCCATGGGGTGTGGTAAAGATAGAGAGTGATTAGCAGGAAGCAAAGAACTACTACACTTCTTCATTGAAACTAGCCTCCAAGCCTAGGGAAGCATAACAATTAAAGTATCCTCCAAGGGACGTCATGGAGGCAAGAGCGCAAGACGTCAAGGATATTCTGCTGAATCCAGAGGATCCTGAATCCAAAATTTTTATAGGATCCGGGATCCTAGACAGTATTGAGCAGGATTTAATATCCTTCTTGAAACGAAGAAAATCTACCTTTGCATGGAAACATGAAGACCTGACAGGTATATCTAAGGATGTTATTACTCACAAACTTGGTATTCACAGGTCTTTCAAGCCAATACACCAAAAAAGGAGGAAATTTGCACCCGAAAGGAATGCCATTATCCAAGAAGAGGTAGACAAATTGCTCAAGACAGGTATGATCAGAGAGGTAAAGTATCCAAGATGGCTAGCCAATGTGGTAGTTGTTCAGAAAAAGAATGGAAAATGGAGGGTATGCGTTGATTTTACTGACTTAAACAAAGCATGTCCCAAGGATCCTTTCCCTTTACCCCACATTGACTCCATGGTGAATGCTACGGCGGGTCATGAGTTGTTAACTTTTATGGATGCTTCATCTGGATTCCAACAAATTCAGATGGAACCATCTGACCAAGAGGACACAACCTTCATGACTCTCACTGGTATATATTGCTATATTGGTATGCCCTTTGGCTTAAGAAATGCAAGCGCCACATACCAAAGGCTAGTGAATATGATGTTCAAAGAACAGATTGGACACACAATGGAAGTCTACATAGATGATATGGTGGTCAAATCAAAAAGAGGTGAGGATCACATGAAGGATTTGGAAGAAGCATTTGATATCCTTGACAGATACAACATGAAGTTGAATCCTTCCAAATGCCATTTTGGGGTTAAGGCTGGTAAATTCTTAGGATATATGGTGACAAAGAGAGGAATAGAGGCAAGTCCAGAACAAATCAAGGTCATTGTGAACATCAAGTCTCCTGCCAATGTTAAGGATGGCAAAGGTTGACAGGAAGAATCACAGCCTTGAACAGATTCATCTCAAAGTCCTCAGAAAAATGCAAAGAGTTCTATGATATCCTGAGGAAGAATAAAAAGTTCGAATGGACTGAGAAGCATGAGAATGCCCTCAAAGCCCTCAAGGATTACCTATCCTCAGCACCAGCTCTAATGAAACCAGAAAATGGGGAAACATTATCCTTATACTTAGTTGTTTCAGCTAAGGCAGTAAGTGCGGTCCTAGTTAAGGATCATGAAGGCTCTCAACATCCGGTATACTATGTAAGTAAAAGTCTACTTGATGCTGAGTCCGGTATTCTCCTTTAGAGAAACTTATTCTTGCTTTAATTATGGCATCTACTAAACTCAGACGTTATTTTGAAACTCATCATATTGTTGTCAAAACTAACTTTCCTATCAAGAATGTTCTCAGGAAACCTGAAATGTCAGGAAGGATGGCAAAATGGGTAGTCAAGCTTAGTGCATATGACATTAAGTATGAACCTAGGACTGCCATCAAGTCCCAAACCTTAGCTAACTTTGTGGCTGATTTCAGTAGTGATTTACAAAGGGAAACTGAATTGGAAGTTCAACAACTTGAGGAGACCAAGGATCCTTGGACACTCTTCACAGATGGAGCTTCAAATGTCAAGGGAACTGGACTAGGCATACTACTAAAATCGCCACAAGGGGGACATTATACCCCAATCTATTGCTTGTGAATTTCAAACCACCAATAATGAAGCAGAATATGAGGCCTTGATAGCAGGTTTGCAATTAGCCAAAACATATGAGGATCAGGTATCTTGAAGTATATGTAGATTCTCTATTAATTACTAATCATTATAACGGTTCTTACACTATCAAATATGAAAAGCTAATCAAGTACTTAGAAATAGTCAAGAAATTAGCAGATTCTTTTGCTTTTTTCAGTCTAACACAGGTACCCAGGGAAGAAAATGCAGAAGCTGATGCCCTAGCTAACCTTGGATCATCACTGAAGATTCCAGAGGATGTGATGATACCTATCATCCATTTTTTAACTCCTGCAGTTGAGGATAACATAGCCATGGAAATAATGGAGGATTCTGCAATTGTACCCAGTGATGGTGCATAGTCAAATTCAGGATCCTGGATCCTTCCAATCTTGAGATATATACAGAATGGAGAAATTCCTGCTGGAGAAAATCCTAGAGCCTTCAAGATTAAGGTATCTTAATTCACATTATTAAATAACATCTTATATAAAAGGTCTCTTGCAGGTCCATATTTAATATGCATTGAGGATCCAGAGATTCAAGAAGTTTTAAAGGATTTTCATGAAGGAGATTGTGGGAATCACACTGGGGGCTGAGCACTATTTTCCAGGATCCTAAGAATAGGATATTATTGGCCCACAATGAAAAAGGATGTTGTGGATTATGCAAATAAATGTGATGCTTGTCAAAGACACAGTAATATCCTACATCAACCAGCATAGCCCCTGCATCCTATATCTTCTTCTTGGCCATTCATAAGATGGGGAATGGACATAGTTGGCAAACTTCCTAAGGCTCCAGGAGGAAAAGTATTCATGTTAGCCATGACTGATTATTTCTCCAAGTGGATAGAAGCAAAAGCCTTTGCATAATTCAGAGAAAAAAGAAGTTATATCCTTTATCAATAGAAATATCATTACTAGATTTGGAATACTCCCTGAAATTGTTTGTGACAATGGATCCCAATTCATTGGGATCCAAACCACTAACTTTTGCGACAGCTGGGGGATTAGGATGATAACATCTACACCAGTCCACCCACAAGCTAATGGTCATGCAGAATCATCCAACAAGATCATCATCAACAACTTGAAGAAAAAGCTTGGATCCAAGAAAGGGAAATGGGCAGAAGAGTTGCCATATGTATTATGGGCTGATAGAACAACTCCTAAGAATGCTACTGGTCAAACTCCATTCTCTTTAGTCTTTGGAGCTGAAGCGGTGATCCCTACAGAGATGGTAGTCCCTACTGCAAGAACAAGCATCTGTGATCCTGAAGGAAATGCTGAAAGCTTAGCTCAAGACCTGGATACCATAGAAGAACTCCGGGATTTGGCAAGAATAAGGTTGGCTAGCTATCAACAAAGAATGGCCGGAGCTTACAACAAGAATGTCAGGGTCAGGAAGTTTCAAGTTGGTGACATGGTATTAAGGAAGGCATTCCAGAATACCACAAATCCTGCTGATGGAAAGCTAGCACCAAAATGGGAAGGCCCCTATCTAATTGAAGCTGAAGCAGAAAAGGGGGCATATCGTTTGTTAACAATGGATGGTGACCTCTTACCAAGAGCTTGGAATGCTGCTCATATAAAGAAGTATTTCATGTAAGAAGGATTGAGGATCCTTAGATGTCTTAATATTCTATTCATGTTTGAGGATCTTCAGAGGATATATGATCCTCATTCTGGTAATGATTTGCTTCTTATTTCATAAGTTCTTTATTTCATTCATTATGAGGAAAGGATGTTAGATTTATAACATCCATTTTTATCAAGTTTTAAGTGTTGCATAATTATTTGCATTTGTGACAAAGGATCAAGGGGTTGGCCACCTCTCCAAAGTTTTTGGGCTTATCCCCAGTCTAAGGTATCCATTACCTTCTACGGTTTAAAGGTATTCACCTTTCACACGAATTGGATTTTGAAACCCCGCCAGTTGCACATGATTATCCAAGTGTAGTTCGAGACAATAGGACTAGTACCCGCTTTAGGGGCTGACAATTTCATTGTTGTTGGCTATATGTAGGATCCTAAGTATAATGGTAGATGTACCATACATCCATTCCCAAGGTTTCTAACGTTTTCACATTAGCTAAGGTTTTGGCATTTTCATGTCACTCACGTTGGGATAGTGGCCAGTTTGGGCAATACTCCAGTTTACACAAGTTTATTTGGGCTTGTCCCCAGTTTATTTGGTCTTGTCGCTAGTTTGCTGGGCTTGTCCCTAGTTTATTTGGGCTTGTCCCCAGTCTATCTGGGCTTATCCCCAATTTGTTGGGCTTGTCCCAAGTTACTAATGATTCTTTCATTTGATATATGGCATAGTCCCAAGTTATATACTGTGACAGGTTTACAAAGTTTAACAGTTAAGGATCCTAAATCCTAGTGTTCTATTGATTTTTGTGCTTTATTGACATAACTGTAAGTGTTAAGGATATAGAATCCTACTTGGATTCACTGGTATGATCCTTCATTTGCCTTTGTTTTATTTCTAGCTTATTAATGTTACCCTTAACCTTTGACAACAAGATATGTGATCCTTGATCATATAATTTTCATTCTTTTGAAGAATTTGTTTTGACATAAACTTAGTATTATTTTTAACAACTTAAGATTTTCCAAGTTTTATGGAACAAGGTTAATCAATAGGAATTCAACACAACAAAATCACAAACATAAAACAAATATGTAACACTTAAGATAGTCAAAAGCTTAAAGTTTTATTTATTTATTAGAAAACCCTTTGAAAGGTTGTCAAAATTTCCGACCCAGGTTTCTACCAGCAAAACGTGGCCCGTCCACTTGGGTTGCCAAAGGGTGTCCATACTAACGGTTCATAAAGTGCAGGAAATTAAAGGCGAGGGGCACCAAAGTCTTCATCCTCCACAATCAAAAGGATCCATCCACCTTTGCTACGCCTTATTGTTCAAAGGATCAGTGATCCTTAACCCAAAAAAAACTATTGTTTAGTTACAGACCATCATTGTTTGAATCAAAACACCATAAACCAAAAACCGTCAACATCTAAAAAAAATGGGCTCCGACCACGTCTAAATTTTTCATCATCACCCATTGTTGCAGCCTACTCCTTCGCTGCCTCATCCACCTTAGATTCACCAACCAGCCGCTGCCACATCCTTAGGATCCTTGCTGCCACTTCCACCAGCCTCAGCAGTCAGCAACTCCTCAGGCTCCTCGTCTTCCCCAAGCTCGTGTAGCCTTTGCCTCCAAGCAACAGTGCCCCATTCAGCCCTATTGAAGGAAGGATTAGCAGCCTCTCTAGCCATCCGGAGCTTGATCTTGAGGGTCACAATAGCAGTAGATTGTTTGGCCACTTCTATGATCTCCAGTCGCTCCTTGGTAGCATTCGTCTTGGCAACCAGAACCTGCTAACGCAAGCCCTTATTCTCCTTCTCTAGGTGGGAGATCCTTTTATCCTTAGCAGCTGCAATGGTTTGGAGGTATAGGATATGCTCATCTGTATCAGCCAGGTGTTGACCTTGAAGAATTTAGATCTCAGCAAATTTCTGCAGCCAGGGGATACATTATTCAGAATCAGTGATCCTTACCTCAGAGACGACATCATGGAGCTGTTGCTCAATCAGGGGGAGATCACCGGAGGGCTCACTAGGCTTCTTCTTTTTGCTTCCTGCTTTGGCCCGGATGGTCATGCCTTTGACCTCAAGGAGGCTTTGGCCTGCAGCCAACTCTTTCTTAATGGACGTGGGGGAGATGATGCCATCAATATCATTCACTCCGAGCCGGGAGGCAGATTTGGATGACTTAGCAGCACCTATCAGCATATAAAACAGATAATTATTCATAATTTATCTTTTATTAAATACTTACATACATATGTGGATACTTGACATGGTGTAGGAGGCTGATGAAGCTTCTTCTGTATCCTTGATCCTTGGGTGGTATGTTCTGACAGCTGAATCAGGTTCCAGAAAGCGGTGAGTCTTTCAGATGTGGCAGGTGTATCTTGCAAACTTGATAAGGTGATAGCTTCATAAACAAGAAAAACATGTATTAGTAATTCTCTTCAGAAAAGAAAGGAACTCTTTATGATCCTAGCCTAAGGATCCTATATCCTACCCTGGGTGTTCCATTTTTTGGGAAGATGATTTCCATTGGGAATGAAATCTCTCCTCACAAAAAAGAACTGATTTCTCCAGTTGGTATCGTTCTTGGTGACTTTGAGGAGTGGATGGGGATGTTGTGGCTTGGCTTTGAAGAGGAAACGGTAAGACCCATGGCTAACCAGATTGTACATATGGTTCAGTTCAGAGAGCCCTAAATCTATGCCCTCATGCTCAATGATCTGCTCGAGTGTGAAGAGGACTCTCCACAGCATCGGCATGGCCTGTATGTAGCACAGGCCGGTCTGGGTGAAGAAGCTCTTTGTGAACGCCGAAAAAGGGTAACTAAAGCCAATCTGGAACGGGGCAGTAGGAAAGGAGATCTAGACATCGGACTTGCAATCACTCTTCATCGAAGAGTCAAAGGGCCTGAATATCGTTCCCTCAGGGAAGCAATGACGTAACTGATCGATTTCTGGATCAGTGAAGCGATAGAGTTCCAGGGAAGGATTTTTGAAGGGACCTTGACTCCTCGGTGGGCTGTTGTTCTCAGGATCCTTGACTGGTGAAGACAGGGTGACCATCTTCGCCATGGATTTTGGGGGAGAAAGAAGAAGACAATGAACAAAATTTGAGAGAAAACAGAAGGGATGATACCAGTTGGATCTTCGAATGAGGATTTGAAGGAAAAATCTTCAACTTAAATGGAGGATCTTAACCCTATCTCTAACCTATTTATATTGATGTTTTTTTGCAGGAGGAGTCTTATCGATGACGTCAGACCTGTAATGGCTAGTCCGCATGTAATGACTAGTTTCTTGGCAACGAGTAGTCAGGATTCACCGAAAATATTGACTCATCTAGTCACAATTAAGTCCCCATATTTTGGGGGCAATTGTTAGGGCATGGATTTTATGCTAAGGATCATCCATCCTGAGACTGGACCTGGATCACGGATCCTTAATGGATAATGCAGGGAGTCTGAGGATCAAGGATCCTTACTAATGTTTATGTTTTTAACAATTGTTCCTTGTGTTCTTAGTTTACGTCTGCAGGTATTATGTGGGCTGAGTTAACACAGGAATATCAGTGGAATATGTTATTTTTGGCACGTGCATAAGAGTCATAACCGTTAAGGGGATCGTGTGAAGGCTTGCATGATCTTCGGATAGTTAGTTACTATGATATTTTATAATTTTAAAGGGGTTAACAAGCTCTAAATAGAAACATACCAACTTACACTCGAACTCACTGATCTTCATTGGCGAAACACACACACTCACCTTAGCAATTTGTTGTATTGAGCTTGTTATCTTCCAAAGTTGTAACCTTTCTTGTTCAATACAGTTTATAATGATAGTTTTCACTATCCAAGGCTTTTTATGCAGGAGATCATTCATTGATCAAGGGCTTTTTCCCTGTATAAATCCTTGTGTCCATTGTCATTTCCTTTTGATAATTGTTCATACATTTGTTCATCTAATCAAGCACTCAACCTCACAAAAATCAGATTTGGTTACATTATCCTTGTTGTGATTTTTGACCAAAACAGTCAACACCAGCATGAAGCTCACGACCATCTGACGCTGCATCTTCAAATTCCACCAGTAAATATTTCCTCATTCCGTCATCATTGTCTATCGTCTTCTCAAATTCAACATCGATGGTCTCATTCTGTTGGACCTCATTACAACCTGAAAACAAATTTCTTTTTTATGACATAAAACAAACCCTGACTACATCAAACGTAATACGTGGTACCATAACAAACCCAAAACATTTTATATCCAAATTTTACCCTTGTCCCCGCAGGTTGGTTCCATTGTCGTCTCACTTATTATATGTTCTTTTTCCTGCACCAAAGACGCCTACACATACATATGCATTTACATATGTTACACGATTCAAAAAAAAATTGTACGTAAACATAGTGTACCCATGCACATACCTCTCCACCTTCATTCTGAATATCAACTGATTTAGTATATTTACGCCTACTTTTAGAATTAGGCTTTTCTTTGCTCTTTAACTTCTCTTGCTTATCAAGTGTTTTTCTATATTGGCTTGGAACAATTGGACTGGTAATAGTTGGACTCGCAACCTCCACTTTTGTTTCATCTGTGTATAAAAAAAAGGAAGTAGCAATGATTTATAACACTCGCCCCACCATGTAGAAAACCAAATTATTTAATTAACCAACAAAGCAACACGTTTATTTGTTACCTTCACCTGATGAATCATCACATGCATATCACCTGTCTCCATGTTCAATGCCCATAAAACACTATTAATCACTTTTGTTTCCTTTTCGCCCCCCTTTCGCACATCATTCAACCACGATGGCTTTACATTTAGCAGGCTCTGATATTTAGCTCTTAACGTCTGCACCTCTACGTCTTCTAGGCTCTCACTACACAAACGTCCAACATGTCTTCTATGTTTCTCTTTGTTCTCTCTGTAACATCTATTAGGTTATCAACCACCATTTCCCTCTACTGTTTTTTCACATAATGTATACAATGTTAAAAACTCATCCCATATGTATAAAATGATAAGTAAGTATTATTCAATGTTCTTATACATTAGCCTTACACACCTGTACAGTTGGTTCATCATCCATCTTGTTTTTACATAATGTCAAAGCTTTTAACTTTCCAGTCCCAAAACCGCCGCTCCTAATCTCCAGCTTCTCCCTTTGTTTAAGCTTTTCCTTGATCCAGAATGTCATCGGATAAATACTATAATCAACATCCATCCCTCGGAACCTGACACTGTCCACGTAAAGTAGCTGAAATTTTCACACCACACCCATTACACATGTTATGCATAAAAATGCAGGTGTTTACACATTTAATCACTACTACAAATGTAAATCATTCAAACACTTATAATTAGGACTGTCAATGCTCCTATAAACGGCCTATCTGGGTCATTGTGTTTCCAACCATTCTTGCACTTTTTAAGCATCTCTAACACCAACTGGCACCAATTGATACCTGCAAAATCAAGCTCACCCATGATGTGATGTAATATCCATGGGCGAAGGCAGCAATGTTTGTGGTAGTCAATCATGACTGTTACAAAACACATCAGGAATTCCATTATGAAATTAAAGCTATCCCCCTCGTCCGCCGCCTCAATCATGTCCACCATTCTTCTAGGCGAAACATAGCATTCGGGGAACCAAGCTTTCCAGCTGCTAACTACTTCATCCTTCTTTGCTAGCCTAGGCAAAGAGCTTAACTGGACACCAATACGTGGTATGCCAAGCAACTTAAGTATGGCTTCAACATTTACCTTGATATTGCCACAAGGCAAATTGATCTCCATAGTTGAAGGATTAAACCTTTCTACTACATACTTTGCCAGTTTCGCCGGCATGCCATCCACCTTAAACTTCAACAATCGATGGAATCCCATCTCTTTTACTGCCATTCTTTGTTCGAACGACATCACATTAATGCACCCGACGAGTTGGATTGGTGACAATCTTGTTCTAATCCCTGGCCAATTATCCCTCTTTTACCTTTTTCCTCAACCTACATATCACATCCCCTTCACTTTCTTCGCTTTCTTCATCCCATTCTTTGTCCGTTTCTTTGCCTACGTTCTTTCGCTTTTAGTGTACCTTACTAGTTTCAGATCTTGTTATTCTCTTCATTGCTGCAAACCTCAACGCTCGTGGGTATAGAACCACAACATTAAAGCCATAATAACACAAATTACGTTCATGTTTTTAAACTTATTTGATACAAATAAAACAGGTGTAACACATTTTACCTAATCCTTTTTTCTGAATTGAATTTGCATACTCCCTTATATGTGCCTTATTATCTGCAAGTAACTCCCTCACTACAAGTGTTACAAATCATGTAACACATGTTTTTGGTTTCAGTTCCCCATCACATCAGATTCAAACTTGCATACCTCTTGGTTTTCGAGTTTGTACACTTGTGCTCCGTACTACAATTGGTTGTTTCCCTAGTCAAAGGAACAGTCACAAAAGGAGTAAACAATGTAACACACATTTGTACAAGTTTTCAGTTTTGTCTTCCTGTCCCATCAGGTTAATAGATTCATACCTCTTTGCTTTCGAGTCTGTACACTTGTGCTCCCCACTACAGTTGGTTGTTTGCCTATTCAAAGGAATAGTCACAAACGTTACAGACGTTACATTCCACCAACTTACCATATACACAAAATATAACATACATACCATTTTGTCCCGCAGCCTGGGGACTTGCGCTACTCACATCAATAGGTACCACTGCTATAACGAAACTAGGAAATGTTACACAGGTTACAATCAACCCAACTTACTACTTAGGAAAACAGTAATCAATATAAAAAGAACAAATCAATTCTCCTCCTTTGTATTTCAACGATTGGTGTGTCGGAGTCCCAATCCTCAAAATCTGTAGTTTTTTCATAACATTCAAATCAAAACATAATAAACAATCCTTTTTTTTTTTAATTAGTGGCCTTATACAACAATCATTATATAACCTTACCTATGGTTCGTTGGATTGTGCCAAACCCTTCCACCTGCATTTCGTTATCTGCATTGACCAATGTATCACTCTCAAGCTTGCTAGTGACCCTGTCTGTGTAATTCAAAAAAATCAAAGTGTTTGATTCACTTGCTGCCCTAAACTTAGTATGCCCAGCTATCTTCAACCTAGACATACATGGGTAAACCACATAATCATTGTTTCCAATACAATACAAATCAAACCCAATAAGAAATCTCATCTAAAAAGCAAAAAAAAAAAAAACAACAAATAAGAGAGTTGAAACTAAATGATACTGTCCAAACCACCTTATTCAACAAAATGTCGGATGACATTTTGGGGTTTTTATCTATCTTCCCTTATTCAACTATTTAGCTAAAAAAACAAGTAATCATCGCAAGAGTTACAGTTAGAAACTAAACATTCAAAATGCTTACTTGGTACTTGATTTCTTCCATTTTCGGTGACGTTTACCGGCTGATAACAATCGAAGAGTCACACTCATATCAACGGTTTTCTTCTAAAAGAGGTGTCACCGTCTTTTCTCTTTCTTCACCGTCAACCTTCTGTCAGAAGAAAATGTAGTATGTGGACTAGTTTCTTCTTCTCTGGTGGTTTTTGGGTTTTTTGAATGTTGAGATTGAAGGAGATAGATGGTTCTTCTGAAATGGGGGTTTGAATTTTGACTTTTTATGACAGCTAGTATTGAACATTGTGCGCCGTCTGGTTCATACAGTGAACATATCAAATCCAACAATATTTTAATGTATATTATGTACCTGGATTATATTTGGTTTTACACAAATACCCTTCAAGTACACTGAATAACTTTATTAGTGTATTTAATCTAAATCAATAAAGCTTCTAATTTTCTAAACCATTAGATCATCTTCATCAATGGTTATAAATTGAGTTTCGTAGGTTTTCTCGCCACAAATAAGTTTTCTATTTGTCATTTCTCTATATATATATAGGGTAGGGTTCATGCGAGAACCACTCTTATTGCGAGAACCATGAGAACCAGTGTGAACAAGGGGTATTATTGTAATTAAATAGTGAATGTTTAAAAAAAGCGTGGACTTCAACAATTCAACAAAAAACGGACTTCAACAAAAATACTATTTCATATATAATTGTTCACAATCACGTATGAACATTTGATACTCGCACGCTCTCTACAACCTCTGCACTTTGATTTCCATTAACAGCATCACCATATCATCATACAATTTAGGGTACAAATTTAATAAAAAATTCATCATCGGTTACCGATTGTTATTACATTCAATAACCGGTTACAAAATCATCGATTACCATTGATCGACATGACCTAGAAATTAGAAATTGTGTTCGTCTGAATATTATTCGCTGATTGTCTATCTCTGCCAAATCTCAACTAGTCGCCAATCACGCCATCTAACACTCGGTAAGGCTCCGATTATTACCAGTAGATATATATATATATATATATTATTGTCCAAGTATCTGTTGTTATCGGCAATTTTGATTTCTATGAATGGTTTCTATGAATGGGATACAAGCCGTTGATCCGTTAACTGTGCTTATTATGCTATTGCACGGACTTATACAGTGCCATACCCGAGCTATTATGTATATGTGAACCAAATAAAGTTAATAATATCATTCATGTGCATAGTGAATTTGAGTAGATTTGTTTAGGATACGTGTAGATGATTTTGTGTAATTAGAATATGCTGGTGTTGTTGTTTTACGTAATGCACACATGCATAGTGAACTTGAGCAGTTTTGTGTAAGATACGTGATTTTGTGTAATTAGGATATGATGGTGTTATTGTTTTATGTGATGCACATGTGCATAGCGAAGTTTCGCACGATGCACATGTGCATAGCGAACATGAGCAGCTTTGTTTAATATACGTGTATATGATTTTGTGTAATTAGATTCTGTTGTTGTTGTTGTTTAAAGTGATGCATATGTGCATATTAGATTTGAGCATATAACATTGAACTTTACATATTGATTGATTTTAAATATCATTATAAGAATATGTGATGCACATGTGCATATTGATGCACAAAGTGCATATAGATGCACAAATGCATATCGTTTACGGTGATGAAAAAAAAGTTGTTTAATGTACATATTAATTGAATTTGCAAGTTTGATTATATTATGTTTCAATTATTGTTGTAGAAAAAAAATGGAAATGAAAGCGAAGAAAGTAACATCTGTGTTCAGATCGAATGACGAAGGGGCAACAAAACTGCCAAATGATAAGGAAGGTGAATACAAAAGAGTTAAGCAAAAAGCCAAAAAAAAGGTTGGTCATTAGTCGATGATGTGGTTGTTAGTATATGCACATGTGCATCCAATTGTTACTTTCATGTTGAAGGATGTTGTTTGATGTCATGTGCAATTACGGCAAGAGAAAAAAATACAAGGAATAGGACAAGTAAACAAAAGCACGATGTGATGGATGATAAAGGCGATGAGATGGTGGAAAACATTAATGAAAGAAAGTTGGATAGAATGGTGTTATATTGAAAATTATGGTTGTTTTTTGTATGGTGGTTTATGTGTTAGTTATTTTTTAATGATAAGTTATATTTGTTTATTGGACGGTAACAACGACCTGATTGTTAATTCGGTAATTTAATGTAATATGGTATAGTCGTCATCATCATCATCATCATCATACTCAGTAAATCTCATCATACTCAGTAAATCCCACCAATAGCAAAGCAAAAGTGGGGTCTAAGGAGGGTAAGATGTAGACAGCCTTACCTCTACCCCATAGGAATAAAGAGGCTGCTTCCAGTGAGACCCACGGCTCGATAGTAGTTTTGCGTCAAGCCTTGGACATAAGGTACATAACACTCAGCAATCGGGACAAAGACCGATTAATGCATGTACCTTTTTGTCTTAAGCTATCAACGCCACCACATGATGCCTGATTAACCGTCCTCAGCTTTTAACGTTATTTTCACAAAATTAGTAAAATAACGTTAAAATTAGTGCACTTTTATTTTTTGCCCCCGATGGCCCACACATATATAAATTATATGCGCATACCGCAAGCGGGGCGTATGTAATAGTATATGTTGGAAATGTATATGTGCATAAGGTGAATTAATATACATAGTGGATAAGGTAAATTAGTATGCATAGTGGTGATATTTGATTTGTTTCCGGATGATTATATTCAGTTTACAATGTTTTCAAATGTTATATGGTGGTTTGTATAGTATATGTTAGAAATACACAAGTGTCTATTGATGTGACGTAAATGTTTATGTTGATAATGCACATGTGCATATTTATATATTTTATGGTGTTTGGTACAGTATATGTTGGAGATGCACAGATACCTATTGATGTGATATAATGTGTGGCAGAGTTTATCTTGGCAATGCACATGTGCATAACGTAGAGGTAGTAATATAGAATGTTGTTTGACATAGTATATGTTGGCAATGCATACGTGCATAATGTATACATTGCAATGTATAATAGGTGGTGAAAATAGAGTACATGTAGTTAAAATATAATGACATTAAAAACTGTGCATCGATACGTTTAGATGGAATGGTTTCAATGTTGAAAATACACGTGTTGGGTGATGCACATGTGCATGATGTTGAAACAGTGGACATGTTGGTAATTTATGCTAATTGGTTATGAATAAAACAGTGAATATTACACTGCTAAGTAGATAAAAAAAATAAGTCTAAACAGGGAATGTAAACAAAAAACAAGTGATAATCAATTTATAAGAAGTTGGGTATAAAAGTCCATATTTTGTAGCATAAGTGTTGTACATCATCACAACGTCCTCCCAGTGATTAAACATTCTATTTAAAGTAGGGATGTATTCAATATTCTATTTTGTAGCATAGGGTGTGCCGTTAGGTGAAGAATGCACGTGTTACACCCTCAAATTCCACATACGGAGTATTACCGCGAGGCGTACGACTGACCAGGATCATGCCACCAATTATATCGAAAAACTTAAAATAAAATAAAGTAATTCGATCACCACTAATATGATTAGAGACAACATAATTCACCATAATTGTTTTGAAACATCAATTTAAACGAGAACCCAACAACAGTTCTACATAGCCACTACACTCCTCCATGCAACCTCTAGTGTAGCACCTAAGGACCTGCAAAGCATGCAGTAGTATGTCAACATAAAGTTGGCGAGTTCACATTTTTTAAGTATTTTATCCGAAAACATAGTTTATTAAGTTACCGGGTTATAAAACATGTCATGGGGAGCTACCCCCACCGTTAAGCTACTAAACTGTGTGGTACCGATACTTTGACGATGTAGTTGTTTTTGCCCCATATTAATGTCTATCATCAATGATTAGTGCCAAGGCATAAAAGTTCACGCCCGTCCTCTAAGGCCCGATGTGAGGTTTGTGAAACCTAATAGCGCTATCAACTAATATCCCGCTCGCCCGACCCGACGATTACTTGGTATTTATCGTATGGGGACTTTGTGATAGAGTTTCGTTTAGTCCGCTAAAGACATGAATTGTAAATATCAATTAATTATTATTCCGCTCCCTCGGAATATTAGGTTCCCAACCACCGGGAATACAGGATTTTAGTGAAAGTATGAACTCATATTTGCTCGGTAGATTAAATTACTTGTTCTAAGTTGGTCAACCATGTCCTATTATGGTTACCAATATATATTAGGTTTGTATACAAGTAAGTCACGTATTTTCTATACGTATCTAACAAGTAGTATACAAGTATGTACTGTGGACGGTATATAGGCTATACAAGGGTTCATAACAAAGCCCAAAGAGTAACAATGTGTGTGCGGCCCAATACATATTAGTGTGCAGCCCATTATCAACTGTGCGGCAAACTAGGGAGTGTGTGGTCACTTGATAATGCGCAGTCATGCATCAGCAGATAGTACTCTGTGCAATAGGTTTTTGTACAACATGAACGTATGGCCTCCAAGATTGTGCGACCATGCCTCGGGTGTTTATACTTTGTGCATCAGGGATTTTAACATATAGAAGTGTGCGGCATTTTTGTATGGTGCGTTGTGTGTGAGTTTTACATCATGCAAGTTTAGTTATGAATTTCTTTAGTGTGCGACATCAATCAACCATGCCGTAGACTACGGTGCTCAACCGTAGTCTACGGTTCATTTCTACTGTCTTAATAAACAGATATTCATTCAGTTTTACAAAATTAAACAAACAAAATTTACAACTTTCACATGCAAGTCCATTCAACATTCATCACCTAATCATTTGACAAACTATGGGCATCCACTATCATCAAAACATTCATCAAATGGACCTAGATTTCTAATATCATCAATATCCTATTACAAGCAAAACATTATCAACAATCACTCAAACGATCCTCAAATAAATCTATCATTATATCATTGATAACTATTTAGCATAAGCATCACATAGATTTAACATTAAGAATCCATCATTAGCCACGACACTACTCACTTGTTATCATGCATAATCAAATCATCATCAACCTCATAAGAAAGCACTTTATTGATACAAAACAGTTAACACCTTGCACATATACAAAACCCTAGTTCATCATTTCACCACACAGTATTTCTAAATCATGTTATCTACTTTATGTGCAAATCATCAATATCATCAGATTCGTCTTTTGTATAACATCAAAAGGTCACATTATGTAAATCAGTTCTAACATTTTATTTAGCATGAGAAGCCAATATAAATCATTTAGTGTTATTCAAACTCTTGAAGAAACATTATTAAAAAATGGTGGAATCACACTGACCAAGAAATCGTGGAGGAGAAAGAGTGTACAATAATGAAATAGATATCTTTGAGATGAAAGAGGAAATCTTTGATGAAAAGGACTGCTGCAATTCTTCCAAAAGAGAGGGGAATGTTACTGGAAAAGGGAGAGAATGTGTGTTTGAAAAGGAAAGGTTGCCGTCAAATATTTTGGGGAAATATTCTAGGGTTTGCAGCATGTGCGTATAAAAACCCAAGGAACATGTGTGGCACTTATGGGCCTTGGGATTTGGGCTGAATAAAAAGGGGTGTGCGGTGCGGGATGTGCGACCAGAAGGGCACACAATGGTGTGCGAGCACAAGGTGTGGGACTAAGAAAGTGTGCGGCTACACACTATTATTTTGAAATGTGCGGCTAGGATTTATTCAATAATATATTTATATTGTTATAATTTAATTTAGAATCACATACTTATAAATATAATAATTCTCGTTTATTGCACCTCGTTTATTGCACCTACGCACATAGTTACAACAGATAACGGATTGTGTAGGGAAATGATACGGAGTTAAAGGTGCGAGTTGTCACATTAGCCCCAAGTTGGAAGAAATTTCGTCCCGAAATTTAGCATGCAGTCATTGAACAAATTAAGTGTTTTCAGGGGGTGTCACATCATCCCCATGTTGATTGAGAATTTCTTCCCGAAGTTTAGTAATAACTTCAGCACTGGACGCCTTTCTTTTAAACAACTAATGTTATTTTTGCATAATTTGGTCTTCCCTTTCCCAAGTAAACTCTGGACCACGATATGAGTTCCAACGAACTCGAACTATGGGTATCATTCTACGCTTGAGAGTTTTGATTTCTCGATCCATGATTTCAATTGGTTCCTCAACGAAATGAAGCTGATCATCGATCGTGAGTTCCTTGAAAGGAACAATGAGAGTTGGATAAACACTTCTTCAGATTCGACACGTGGAAGACGTTGTGTACACTACTGACCTCTTCAGGCAAGTTCAGTCGATATGCCACAGTGTCGATTCTTTCAATGATTTTGAAAGGTCCGACATAACGATGATTAAGCTTACCTCGTTTGCCAAAATGAATCATACCTTTCCAAGGTGAGACCTTTAGCAAAACTCGGTCCCCAACTTGGAATTCCAACGGTTTTGTACGCTTATCGGCGTAGCTTTTCTGACGGTCGCGCGCTGCCACTATTCATTGTCTGATCAGGGCAATCTTTTCCATTGTGTCAAGTACGAGTTCTGGGCTAGTGATTTGGCTTCCGCCAACTTCAGGCCAACACAAAGGCGATCGACATTTCTGTCCATAGAGCGCCTCTAACGGAGCAGCCTAAATTCTAGTGTGGTAGCTGTTGTTGTTAGAGAATTCCACCAAAGGTAAGTGTCTTTCCCAGCCATTGCCAAAATCGATGATACACGTCTGCAGCATGTCTTCAAGGGTTGAGATTGTACAATCAGTTTGGTCATCCGTTTGCGGGTGATAAGCGGTGCTCATGTCTAAACGTGAGCCGAAGGACTTGTGCATAGCTTTCCATAAATCAGAGGTGAAATGTGGATCACAATCGGAGATAATGGAAGTTAGCACTCCATGCCTAGCAACTACCTCCTTCAGGTAAACACTTGCAAGTTTTGAAAACTTGTCAGTTTCCTTGATCGCGAGGAATTGCGCAAATTTAGTT